>LGRX02033789.1:0-62833 GCA_001247695.2 Cymbomonas tetramitiformis | reverse complement strand
GTCATGACAGTGAAGTCATGGCAGTGCAGTCATGGCAGTGCAGTCATGTCAGTGAAGTCATGGCAGTGCAGTCGTGGCAGTGCATCTCAGAGATATTGCCCATGCTGTACGACCGCGTTGAGATGACACAAGTGATAGCGGGAATCACTCGAAGCATTCACGCGAGCCAATGTTTACTGCAAGCTCTCTGTATGTGATTTGAACAAGTGCATCAAATCATGGATCTCGAGGAAAAACCGACCTCCCCAAGACCCTGAGAAGATACTAGCAGAGGACACTCAAGCAAAGAAAATCGAGGTCCGCCCTCGCACACAGAATGCCAAAAATATGTCATATGAAGTGTCATACTAGGAGCGTACAAGAATTTGCTGATCTCACGGAAACATGGACCTGGTGAGCTCGGGGACCTGCTGAGAGGTTCCAAGGGCAGGGGAGGACCTGGTGAGCTCGGATAATAAGATCCAAGCCATTGAGCATACAGAACTCCCTAACACGATCCGGACCGTACACGTAGCTTGTAGCTCGCCCATCATTCCGATGCACCCCGCATTCGTGGTCATTCTTAGATGGGTCGGACCACAGCAGATCGTTCACCAAGTCAATGTCGCATGGGGCGAACAGTGGCCGTTGGATCGCCTGTATTTGCTCTACGGATGCCACGTGCTTTCCGATGCCTCCGTGCACACAGAGGATTCTCTTCTCGACACGGCAACCTAGAGGCAGAAAGTCGAAAGCCAGATTGATCTGATGACACCCCGCGCCACGACCTCAAGCTGACTTCACTTCCTGCACGCGGATGGCAGCACACGGCATAGTGGGCACAGGCATCGCGCCCTCACGGCCTTGTGCATGGTGTCACGGGACACGCTGGGTGCCACGGCCTATATATGGCATTCCTATCGTGTTGGGCGTCATAGCTCTCGTGGCGTGGTCATCTATGGCACCATAGGTGTCACAAAGCATATGGATAAAATGAGCCGGAGGCTGCACGAACGGATTCAGGGAATTACATAGGTTGAGCTCGGGTTCGTAATGGCGTGACCCCCGTCATAACCAAAGGTGCGGCGAGGGCGTGCCAGCCGAGAAAGTGTGGGCGCTCCGAGAGGGAAACAAGCGCTTGACAGCAGTTTGCAGGGCACGCCACAGGGCGCGTGCGTCACCTGCTCCCAGATCTCGGGCCCTTCGGACGCACCACACCGCCTCGTGCACTCCCTCAGCAGCCCGTAGCTGTTAATGTTGATCTTGCGGTCCTCGTGGTTGCCCCTGCCAATGGCGACCGCGCATCTCGGAGACAGGAGAGCTATCCGCCAGGTGGCACCCGCAGCTCTGCATCTAGACGAGCTTAGCCTTTTGCCAGGAAACTACCGGGATAGTCCGGGTCGGAGGCCGGTAAGTCTACGGTAAGTTCAATGGAGCGTCGCATTGCCAATGCACAGAGTACGCGCGCCGAATCGGGAGCCAATCGAGAGCCAATCGGGAGCCAATCGGGAGCCAATCGGGAGCCGGCGAGCAATCTCAGGGTCACCTTCCTGACTAGCTGCCAACCGTCAACGCATGCTGCCATCAAGCAAGGCCGGCTGGCCGGGGCAGCGACCAAGGCCGGCTGGCCGGGGCAGCGACCAAGGTCGGCTGGCCGGGGCAGCGACCAAGGCCGGCTGGCCGGGGCAGTGACCAAGGCCGGCTGGCCAGGGCAGTGACTGAGCGGTGACGAAATGGGTGCACATGGGTGACGAGCAAGTCATCGAGTCTCACCGGATGAGGGTGACACGCGTGGGGTACACGATCTTCAGGGCAAACAACATCGCCACGACCTCCATGCTGTGGGGGCCTCGGTCAACAAAGTCGCCTAGGAATATATAATTGATGAGATGGATGTCCCCGGTGCGGTGCTGAGGCAGCCCGTAGAGCTGAAACAGCAGCAGCAGGTCCACCAGCTGGCCGTGGATGTCGCCGAACACCTGCGCAGAGGCCACTCGAGTCCCGGCGGCTCTCACCGCACCCACGCATTCGTGGCACATGTTGCTCACCCTGGAGACCCCAACGATGCGGCAGCTGTACAGTCGCAGCGCGCGCAGATCAAGGGTGCCGAGGGCACGAGGAGCTGCCAGGGTGACGGATGTAGCGTGGCCACGTGGCAACAACACATTTCAAGGCAGGCTTACACCGTCAGCTGCTGTATGAGCAGGCCGGCTGTGGACCACTGACTCACTGGCGCAAGCCGAAGCAGCTTCCCGTGGCGCAGGCTCACCTTCGCAGGCGCTGCCACGTCCGGGCAGGACGACTCCGCCTGAAGCAGCTCCTTCACCTATCGCAAGGCACACGGGCCCAGCGCAAGCCTCACAGTCTTTGCACAGCTCTAAGGCGGCTTCCAACGCTCGGGACATGAATTACAGAAGTGAATTGCATTTTCGGAGCCCCTCATTGCCTTCATCGGGGGCTGGGTAGGCCCTTGGCAACGCCCTCGCCTACGGTCCTCGGAAGTGCGAAGTGCCTGGAGTTCTGGCGCCTGACGCCTGGCGCCTGCAGGCGACGGCCACCGCCCTCGTGCGAATGGTTTGAGGGGGGTCGGCAGGGGCGCGCACCTCTCTGCACATCGCCGCGAAGTGATCGAGGCTCATCAAGGTAAATGCGTGGCCCCAGCCGGGGCTCCCGGTAGGTGGCTGATAGTTTTTGTCTAGGACGGTGTTGATCACGTTTGTGGCGATGTGCACGGGGCATGAAGCTGGGATCCCGCCTCCGAGAAACATCCGCATCATCACAATGCTGAGGCGCGGGACAAAAGCACTTTGGTCCATGCACTACGTTCTCGCGCAATGTTGATACGATGGATGCGACATGCATCGTCGGCACCAACATCCTGGAGTTCATCCTCACCGTTGGTACGCTGGATGCGACATGCATCGTCGGCACCAACATCCTGGAGTTCATCCTCACCGTTGATACGCTGGATGCGACATGCAGCATCGACACCAACATCCTTGAGTTCATCCTCACCGTTGGTACGCTGGATGTGACAGCCTTCATCGGAACCAACATCCTTAATTTCATCATCACCATTCATACGCTGGATGCGACATTCATCATCGACACAAACATCCTGGAGTTCATCCTCACCGTTGATACGCTGGATGCAACATTCATCATCGACACCAACATCCTTGAGTTCATCCTCACCGTTGATACGTTAGATGCGACATGCATCATCGACACCAACATCCTTGAGTTCATCCTCACCGTTGATACGCTGGATGTGACATGCATCATCGACACCAACATCCTTGAGTTCATCCTCACCTGCGTCTTGAGGCAGTCTCGGGGCCCACATTCTCGATACCATCTGCGCACCCACATCCCACATATCGATCCACGTGTCTCATCCTGGCGTCATTGGCTGCAAAGCCACATCCGTGCGCATGAGCACACGGCGATCGGCGAATGTGGTGGCTGCCACCTGGGGGTGCAGTTCCAACGGCTAACGACTTGATGACAGCCGTGTCCGGTGGCTTTGCAGGAAATAATGATAAAGCAGCCCTCAAGCGGTGGCATGGGCCGGAGGTCCGCGGCACCGGGCACCAATCACGGCTGTCAACATGCCATCCACTACAGCACCGTCTGGGATGCCATGCTACGATCCGATGCACGATGCCCTGCCCTGTGCGGCAACCGATATTGGGTAGTTTATACACCCTAGCCTGTGTGTTTGCATTCACGCCTCGGTGACCTGCAGCGAGCCCGTCATACCTCGGTGGCCTGCAGCGCGCCCGTCATACCTCGGAGGCCTGCAGCGAGCCCGTCATACCTTGGTGGCCTGCAGCGAGCCCGTCATCTCATCGATTTTCTTCTTCGACGCGTCGCTGTGCTCAAAGGAGATCGTGCGGTGCAGGTCCCTCTTCGCCCCCACCTGCAACGTGGCGATCGCGCTGCCACGGTGCCCCAGCGCTCCGTCAGCATGCAGTGTGCTCACAGCACCTAGTGAGTCTCGTCACGCGCCACTCCCAGAGCCACTGCTGGGCCAGCGAGATACCCGAGGGGAAAGTAGACGTATGTTCATGTCATGTGTAGCCATGCCAGGCAAAGATGACAGGTCCGAGGTCACGCTGTGACTGGACAACCCAGGCAAAGTTGACAAGGCCGTGCCCGCGCCATGCTCAAGCATACTTTGCCTCTATGCTGTTGGCACAAACACCAGGAGTGCAAACTCAATAGTTCCAGGCGCGATTCCACCATGCATAGTAAACATTTTTGAAAGTCTCAGATTTCTGCCCCCAGCCAGGGTAGCGGCCTACAGTCAAGCCGCAGCAAGGGAAGCCACCATGAGGCCTGCAGTTAGTGGCGGCATCCACAAGCCCCCAGAAAATCGATTAGAGTGATGCCAAATCGTTGTGGTCACATTGCTTAGGACAGGCCAGATCAGCCGCAACCAACCGTTGCTGTCGACTCCGTTTGAACGCGGCGAGGAAGGTACACCCCTGAGGGCATGCGGAGGTCTAGAGCAGAGGCAGCAGAGCGATGCCAGGCTGTCGCATATCAAGGCAATAAGCCAGGCCTAAGTGCCCAGTCGCAACCCCGAGCCGCCGAGCCCCCGCCTGTGCAACCCGAGCCGCCGAGCCCCCGCCTGTGCCTAATTTTAGATTTTATTTTCAAAAATAATATCCAAAGCCCTCTCTGGCGGCCTTCGCTGCGGCCGTGTGGGGATCGGGCAGGTCACACATTGGCTCGGGGGCCTACCGAGGCTGCAGGTGCACGCGACTGCTCCTCTGGCCTTGAGGCTGGCGACTAGGTGACGTGGACGGCCTGCTGTCAAGTGACAGGCTCTCCACTGCACTCATACCCCCCACGTGTCACTCTTGGCCCCTTCTGCCTCACTGCACATCGCGCGGGGTGTCTCGACTCACAGTGCAACCTGCAGGTTCGCGCCGGAAGGATAGCGAGTCTGCCAGGGGGGGCTTGCGATTGGGGTCATGAAGTGGCGCGACCAGGCAAGCTCACCTAGAACCTGCGGCTGCGGGGGTGGGGCATCTGCATACTGCCCTAACCCACGGCGCACGGCGTTGCCCCTCTCGACCATGGCGTGCGGCTCCGTGAAGCGCCTGAGCCCGCCCCGGCTCCAGTCAGCAGGATAAGAAAATGCCGCTTCGATGGCTCAGAGAACAGGCAGCATGAAACCCAGAACATTGACAAGGGTCCTAACCTCCCTGGGTGCCCCCTCCAGGACACCTCAGAAAAACGGTGACCCCCGGTCACGCGACGAGGACTCAGAGGACGTGCGGCAATACTCCACCTCGCAGAGCCGGCGACCTCCCCCCCGGCTCACGGGAGAGGCCACCACGGGCAGAGCCGCATGCCCTAAAGGCCTTCGGAAAGCTGGCGCCCGAACCCTTTCAGAGGCCTTCGGAAAGTTGGCGCCCGACCCCTTTCAGAGGCCTTCGGAAAGCTGGCGCCCGAACCCTTTCAGAGGCCATAAAGAGCATGTAACTACCCCCCCGGAAGTGTCAAGTAGCAGGGGACTCAATTCTTCATTCAGCAGCTCATACCCCCCAAATCTTCCACAACATTCTTTGAATTAGCAGCAGCCACTTGGGCTCCACACCAGGTTATTGAGCCAGAGAGCCAGGGAGTACAGGAGAGAGCGAGGGGCTCGCGGCAGGCCGCTGGGGAAGGTGCTGAGGACCTGCAATTCGCCGGTTGTGGAGAGACGCTGGCGGCCCTCCGCAAGGATGATTCGAGATCTCCACTCTCGAGGTTCTCCGTCTCAGTCCGGCATGGGGAGACGCTTATGGCCCGCGGCACTCCTTTGCCATTGCTGTGAATGGGTTTGGGCCCAAGTCTACTCATTGGTTGATAGGGCTGGATCGATGGCCGTGCCAAGCGGTGAGGGGGCTTAAGGTCGAGGGAGAGGCCGCCGCTCTCAGTGCTCGAGCCACGCCTTGAGGTGGAGGTCTCAGTGCCGGTGGCAACTCCATCCCTTTTCACGGAGCGCCGCACGGGTGCGGTTTCCGGCTGACTCAATCCCTGATCAGGCCCCACAGCAGCGGCCCTCCGCTTCTTCAGCCCCACCGTGGCCAAAGCTCGCGTCCCGACACCAAACTCCCGTGGCCTTGCCAAGGACCGAGCACACACAAGACGTGGGACAGAACCACAACATTGGAATTCTCGGAGAATGTTTTTGCGGCCTTTCAGATTTCCCGTTGCCCTCCGCATACTGTCCTCACCAGCAAACAGACAAAAGTACACAAGCAGGTCAGTCACCAGCCTGACAACCTCCCCGGTGTGCTCCTCGTCCAGCAATACTTTCTCTCGCCACGTCGCATAGTTCAAAGGGCTTTGTAACGTTTTTTTGCTCATTCTAACAGAGTCCCTTAAGTCCCTCTCGATGGATGGTGCGGTCAGGAGAGTGAATCAAACATGCTCTACTGGAACATTCTCATTGCCCGAAACCTTTTGTGAAAACGCTCAACGAGATGGGCCTTTACCCTGGACATGCTTGGCGCCCTGCACCGATGCCTTGCCATGACCCTCGCCCTTCCCTTGCAGGCATCTCTGTAACCCTTACTACACACTCGTTCCTCGAACTAAGCTTTCGCACGACTAGACTCTATTTTCGCAGATACTTTCTATATACACTCGCTCGACGCTCTTCGTCCTCACCTTGCACGTGCTCGGTATCCTAACTACCGTTGTCCTTGCACCTTCTCGATATTCGTAATATACTTCTTGCCCTGAATATAACACTTCGATAACCTATCTAGCCCATAGCCTGAAAACTCTGGCAGTCCTACACAAGCCCTCCGCACCTCTCCCTTGGTGACCGAACCTAACCCTTACCCTGGGCACCGTCAACAGCTGACCTCGCCTTCTGTGAAAACTCTCCACACTTTACCGAGTGCCCTCTCAAAGCTCTGACTCAAGCTCTGAGCACGCGGGGAACCCACCCAGGAGGCAACCCTCGGGCAAAGCTCTGACTCAAGCTCTGAGCACGCGGGGAACCCACCCAGGAGGCAGCCTTCGGGCAAAGCTCTGACTCAAGCTCTGAGCACGCGGGGAACCCACCCAGGAGGCAGCCTTCGGGCAAAGCACCAGCGGGTCTGAGGGAGTCCGCCTCCGATTTGGAGTCAGCGGTCGACCTGCACCAGGTGTGGGATCCCTGCAAGATGTGCCCACCATACAAGCTTTCAGGTGATAGCTCGACCGGTTCTTCTCTTTATAGCTCAGATTTGCAACTAGATCAAAGCGAATCATCGCTGGCAGAGTCAGTTTTGTGCACGGGGAGCAAAGCGGCGAGTAGAAGCACTAACTTTACCAACGGTGGTCGCACAAGAGTCACAACTTCACAAAAAATATATAGTGGCTGCTCACTGCAGAAAGCGCACAAGACTCGTAAACGCCCAAGAAATTTCAACCTGTCAGCGTTCAGCGAAGTTTAAGGCTGCGATATGATGAGAACAGGTACGGCTGCAGCGTTTCGAGGAGAGCAAACTGCTGACAAGGCGACGACTACTCGTACTTAATTAGAGGGAGGTAGAGCAAGCGTGACAAGTGTTGAGGCGCTACAAATTCGCATTCGCGTCGGTGCTTCAACTGAACGGGCATAGCACATGTCTTGAGTGTCCGGGTGACGTGGCAACGGCAGGTGTTAGTGCTACTGTCGCAAGGCCGAGTGACAAGGCAACGGCAGGTATTAGTGCTATTGTCGCATGGCTGATTGACGTGGCGACAACCACTGCGAATGTCAGTGTCGTGTGGCCGAGAGCTCACACTTGCTGTTGAATATCAGAACCTCCCAAAAGTTTGAGCTCTTCCACAGCTTGGGCAGTCGTCAAACTCTGGGTGATCGCTCCGTCGACGGTCAACGCGCATACGATATCGCCGTCTCGGTTAACTTCCTTGAGCCTTACAAAACGCCAGGTGTTGAAATCGGTGGCATCTTTGATCATCACCAGCTCCCCAATTGCAGGTAAGACGTGCGTATCCGCATAAGCGATTGCAGCCGCAACTTGGGCCTCGGGGACAACCTGCCCAGGCCGGTGCCTGACGCGACAGTGCCTCATCTCCTCTGTTCGCTGCGTTTCCCAGTAAATTTACTCTTCAGACGGCGGGGAGTCCTAGGTGGGGCTGGTGGTATGCATGACTGAGGTGTCCCTTGAAAGAGCGGTCCCAACTCGCTTAGCAGAACAGGAACCGTAGGCTTGTGCTTTCTGCGAAGAACACCAGCACAAAGGAAAATATCAAAGCTTTTTCTCGCAGCTAGTGCGCATCAAAACATCCTAACGTACACACTCTGTCGCTGAATGGTCGCCCGTGGATATTTTCAAGATGATCCGTCGGAGTCGTGCAAGAATCAGGGCGAGTTGCGTTTCAGGATCGCAGGAAGGCCGAAGGTCAACCGGTGGGCGTGGCGACTTGCCGGTCGTGATCGTTAAGTCGTCCCGAGTATTTCGCGCGGAGCAAGATGCCATCACCCGGTCAGCCTGTCACCCCTGACGGTAGAGGTGCAAAAAGGAATAAAATATGCAGATCAGTGCAGGCTGATGGATGATATGCGAGGGATGACGAATATACTTTCGCGCGTAAATTTTGGTAGCGATACTGCAACTGTATCAAGCGCACACCCCAGTGGCACAGAAGTGATTAAATGGCATGTTGACTCGCGAGTTCGCTGATGTACAAGTGTATTTATTGTTCGGCGGTCCTACTGAAATCGTCCGTAATGGAGACCGATCTTATCGCAGCACAAGAACACAGGACATGGCAATATCATATGTATAGGCATCGGACAGCACATGTGTGAACTCTAAGACTTGACTATGAATTGTATCGCGCTCCGTTTTTCTTCTTGATCTTTTCTGATTTCTGCACCCCCGGTTTGTTGTTTGGACGTGTTGTTTGGACGTGTAGGACGTGTACAAAATGGGACTTGGCATGATGACGAGGCTAAATGCCATTCGTCAGTTTTGGAATCGGACTCATTTTCGGCAGTTCGGGAGACTCGTTAATTTCTAGGTACACCCCCGCCAGCCGTCGATCTCCCAGCCAGACTTGCTCTCGAAACGAAACCCCTGCTCTCACTTGATCCAACAACTCTCTCCATCGTATGATGTTTTCAAGCTGTCGCGTGTCCCACCTCCAGCAGGTGCTTGCGAACACTCGACTGACCAGAAGAGAGGCTCTGCCAGAGGCAGCATATCGATTTCATATTCCACGAATTAGAAAAAACGCGGTGCTCTCGCAGCTCGCTCAAATAAGCCCTGCCCATAAATCTGGGCTTCACAGTTTAGTGCAGTTTACTGCTGTATCGCACTGTCGCCTGCTACTAAACAGAAATCAGCAGTAAGCCTCGACAAATATGGGATTATCTGTTTAGATTACTGAAAGCATGCTGCATCATGAAGTACTCGGTGTCCCACCTAACTTCACTGAAAAGGAGTTGAAAGACGCCTTCCGACGAGAAGCCCTGAAATGCCATCCCGATACTCAAGTTAACGCAAGCCCTCAGGAGTTGCAAGCTGCGCGACGGCGCTTCACCCAAATCCAGCAGGCAGGCACACTGCAGACGCCGATTTGGTACTAAGTGGTCAAAGGACGCTCGAAATGTCCCACACCAAATATATTGCGTCAAGATTAAGCCACCCTGAGCACTGCCGCAGTTATATTGTTCCCTTCGTCGACCATACAAGGATATGAGACATACGATTTCAGCAGATCTCAATGACGGCCCCTGCTGGGTTGCTTGCCGCAGGCTTATGAGACTCTATCGAAAGCAAAGCGATATGGGATGCATTACAGTGGTTACCCTTCTGAAAGTTATGGTTACGCGAACTCCCACAGCGCTCACTCATCTTCTACCTGGGTGAGATTACAGCACCTGTACCGCGGGGGAGGCTGGCTTCCCTTCACCTTCGCCGGAATGGCCGTGTCTGGTTTCATTATTGCGGGATACTTTGGGCGCTGGTCGTCGCCAGTGAATTCCCAAGCTAACGGCGAGTTCGGGCGCCACCACCTTCGACGAGAAGCAGCCGTACGGGAAGGCAAAGTTCCCGCAGGTAACTGCATCGACACACTTTTCCCATATGAAAATAAACGCGCGACGAGAACCTTCCGTGGGGTGGCTCAAGACGCTTGAACGTCCAGCTTTGCATAGGTCGTTGTAAGGGAGGCAGTGATAACACGAAGTGTCGCGTTGCAAGACTGGAAGCGACTCAGTATGACGGAGAGTGGAGATACGCGTTGTGTAAATGTAAGCGACTAAGTTTTGCAGAAAGTGAGCCTGAAGTTTTGGGTGGACGCTTGTAAGTCAGTGCTAGAAACAGTTGAGGGTCGAGCGTTGCTCAGCTTAGCTAACAAGTGAGAGTGGAGCTTCGAGGTACTGTGCCGCGAAATCTCAGTCTGAGAGACAGTTGAGAGTGGAGCTTCGGGGTAGTACGCAACTAGTTTTGAGAGATAGGTGAGAGTGGAGCGTCGGAGTAGTAAGCTGCTAAGTTTGAAAAACAGGTAATCGTCGAGCTTCAAGGTAGTGCGTAGCTTCTTTTGAGAGATAGGTGAGAGTGGAGCTATGGGGTGGCGAGCTGCTCAGTTTGAGAGACAGGTGGGAGTGGAGCTATGGGGTGGCGAGCTGCTCAGTATGCGAGTAAATAACGTGTGTTGACAAGCTAAAGCTGCTGGAAGAAAGCTACTGTTAGGGACAACTGGATGGATGCAAGCACGTGTTTCTTCGAGAGCGAGGGGCTTAGAGCTTTCAGAAAATGCAAGCGAATTGGATCCATGCACTACCTCTAAAACAACAAACGACAGTTTTTACAAGGGAATCGGGGTCCGAGAGCGCTTGGAGTTCAGCTTTTCATTTCTGGAAGGGATGAGAGTCAGTCCCACGCAAGGAAGAGAAGCGAGTTTTGGATGGTTGAAACGAAGGTATCACAGACAGATAGCAAGTCAGACTCAGAGATAGAAGAGATTGGAGTTTCAACGTTTCATGTAGCTGTTAAGGATGGCTGTTTTCACATTTGCTGAAGCCTGGACTTTCTGGGCCGCCTTGTACCGTCAGGGGACTTTCCTTTGCCTACACCTATTGTTGAGGAATGCTTTGTTTCCGCGGCATTGTGAAGTTGTTGTGAACCCTATGAAATGAATACCAGAGATAGGCATACTCATCGCACTCATTCAGTAAGTCTCACGCCGAACGCACCTTTGATACATCGCCGCGTATCTAAGATGGACAGACGCATGTGTACATGGTCAAACATTTTCCAACTTACGCCCACTGGTATGCTTGCCTTGTAGGTGGAGTGACATCGGTGGTGGATCCTAGTTCTCTTCATGTTGGTGGTAAATTTGGACGGCTTCGCGATTTAAAGGAGTTGGAGGAAGCTCAAAGCAAATGAATAACTTGGCAGAGTGAGGTAACGCGCGTCCACTACGATGGGTTTTCATATATGAAGGGAAAGTACCGCCATGCTCTAGTCTGAGCATATATGATCGACTTATGACGATTTATAGCGGAGTGCTTGCATCAGCAGATGATTTATCAAAGGGCTTTGCAACGTTTTCGTGGACAAAAAGTGAAACCGTACAGAGTTTGTTTTCCCCCTTTTTAAACACGGTTTGAAGCATATCGGCTATGGGATTACTTCTTGTTGACTTGATCCCTTATATGAAATGCTTTGGGATTTATAAAAACACAAATAGAACGTTTGAGCTGATTGCAAGCTTCTCAGAGGAGAGGTCGAGGATATTCATGGTGCGTTGCAAGATTATAGATTGAGTGCATCCTTTCAAAGTTCCCCATTGCAGCTATTGCATTTCAACTCCTCACATTGTGTCATCATCATTTTGAAAAGGAATGCCACGAAAATTTGGTCCGGTCGCGTCATGAGTTGCCATTATGGTCCTCACCGAACTCATAAAATGGAGTGAGTAGGAGCATATGGCACCCACAAGGGGTTCACATTGACCCGATAAGAGTTGATGTCGCAAATTGATAAATGAGTCATCGCCGCGCAGAATCGGATTTGTGAGATAAAATCGAAATTTAAGAACTAGCTTGGGTCAGTGAAGTTTATTATTTTGTCGAGGAGTACGGTTTGGTATGTAAATGACGAATATGTTATTTCAATATTTCATTACTAGGCGCGGTTTTGCATAACCTACACCCACGCACTTGTGATACGCATGTGTATGATGTGCGACATGATCACTTCTACGACTCAGATATTGTAGGGAGTATAATGACAAATGTCCGGCTTTTGTATATTGTGCGGCTTTCGATCGGGATCAATGCGCACGCAGCAAGCTTTCACTTTGGGCTTTGCTCGAAATTGCCACAAGCATCGAAGGACCCGAGCGATGATGACCCCTTGACCCGCGACGATTTCTATTATCCAAAAGTCGCACAAATTATGAAAAAATACGAAATTTAAGCTCGCCGAGCCCTAAGGTAAGCGTAATGAGGTAATCGACCGGCATGCGTTAACACCCTAAGGGCGAATTCGTTTCTAGCCGTATGGGATCAGTATGAGCGCGAAAACATCCATAACTGCCACGGTAGTCAACTATTAGATATATATAAAGTATTGGTGTCCATACTGGGGACTTGGGCGAGGTCCCGCAACCCTTTAATGTCCACCAAACTCGGTATATCGAGTGGGGGACTTGGTGGAAAGTGCAGGGGTGTTCTACTTGCAGGTGACAAAAGCGTGCTCGATGGAGAGTGCTCTAAAGGCTTCAAATTAAGGATATGCTATTTTTCATTGACACTATACACCATGATACGTCATCGCCCACTCATAACATCAAGTCAATAGTGGTGCCATGTTCATGGCACATGCCCAAAAATGCCCCCAGCAGCGGTTCAACAGAATTTCCTTAAGTATGATGATGGTGGGTCACAAATATGCATGTGTGCACATACGGTGTGAGTGATAATGAGGTGCCATATCTTCCACCTAGTTCCATAATATAAGGTATGCGAAGAGGAACCCGGTCTTTTTTGTCGCATGCATGGTCAATTTTGTCGCTGTCGCAAGAAAATGTTTCTGTCGCACGTCAAAAAAAAGAATCTTCTGAAAAAACCAGAAACGGGGCTTCGTTCTTTTAAAGGGACAAAGAACGATTTCACAAAAAAAGGTGGAGGGACGAAACGACATCGTCATCGGAACACTGTCAAAACTGCCCAAAAAATTTCGACATGAACTTTTTTATCGCCAGCGTTGTCGCACGCCTTTGGAAGATACACCATCCCCCCATCGACTATTTTTCGACCGCCCGATCGAATCGTCGACCGAACGATCGGACAGTCATCTGACAGATTCTTGAAGACGGTCATCTTCAAGTTGTCGCAGCGATCTTGAATACAATACAATCCTACATCAACTAATTTTCGACCGACCGATATAATCGTTGACCGAACGATCGGACCGTTCGATTTCGCTTGCTAAAGGATTCGTTCCGAAGACAAGATCTTCAAGTTGTCGCGCGATCTTGAATACAATACAATCCTACATCGACTAATTTTCGACCGATCGATCGAATCGTCGACCGAACAATCTGACCGTCCAATTTCGCGTGCTAATGGATTCGTTCCGAAGACAAGATCTTCAAGCTGTCGCGGATCTTGAAGACAGTACAATCCTACATCGACTAATTTTCAACCGACCGATCAGACCGTCGTCAAAACATCGGACCGTCCAATTTCGCGTGCTAATGGATTGTGTCGCTAAAGATGGATCCGAACGCGAGCGCGAGCGCGATAATGTTATCGTGTCAGGTCATTGCCTCAAAGCGTGACATCGAGACAGGTCCAACCATCACAGAATCATTGTCGACAATCGGCTTCATGGATTCGACGCATCAAATATTCCTCAGCTCGGCCGCCAGTTCATTTTTTTCATCAGGCACATGCAACAACCCGTTGAACGCATGTGAACCGTTGTTCTGCTTGTTAGTTTGTACTGTTGTAAATCCCTTGTCCGTGAACGCATGTTTTCAAAACTTCGTTGCTTTGTTTTCACAGTATTGCAGTATGTTTTGGTTTCGGCTCTTCGCTTCAGAATGATCGGACCCCATCGGGTAATGTGGCCCGCGGTTTGGGTTCGCGCGATTCTCAGATTTCTGCTAACTAGCGTGCAAAACGGTCCTGCGACGCCAGCGACCTCTTTGTAACTTGGCTGTCGCAGTTTAGTTTGTTCATCATTTCGGATTGTGGGTGCGCAGCTCTATTTCTTGTGATCGTGTTGTCATAGCTGTTTTATGGTTTGATTGTCATAAGAGTGCTTGGAGTCCGTCGGGTATTTTACCCGTCGGGTTGGGTTCGATTCCCAACATTTCTGCTAACACGCGTTCTGTCATTTCGCAGCATGCTTTCCTTCACCTTCTTAGTTTGGTGTGTCCTTTTATCGCTGCATTGTCTGCCCACATTTATGCTTGCGCGAATACGTTTTGACACTGACTCTGTATATTTTGTGCGTGCAGGGACTGTCGTGTTTATGCGCCCGGAAATATAAAGTAGCCGAGTCCAACGGAGTAGTGACGGCTTTAGAATTTGTGCTGTGTAGTTTTAGGTGTTTGTTTATATATACACCTTGCATTTTGTAATAGTGTAATAACAATTGTAAGACTAGGTAAGAAAAGTGATATGATATTTACTTCCAAGTCTTAGCATCGTAATAATAAACTGTCCGCGATGCTGCGTGTTTGCTCATGATGCTACGTGTTTGCATACTTGTACTATGTGATTTGTAGAAACAGTAGACACACCCGCTACCCGGCTGTTATTTCAAATTGTCTTTTACTCTTGTATTTCAAAATAATTCATTTTTAAAGCTTTAATAAATTTCTGATAAGTTTTTGCGACAAAATACCCCCTAGAAATATATTTTGTCGCAGCTGCGACAAAACATACCTGCAGCTACATTGTTGTCGTAGCTGCGACAAAATAAGCTGCGACAAAAACCCCCAACCATGCGACAAAAAAGATCCGCTACCATGCGAAGAATCGTGGCAAATGGATGTCTAGCACTTGAGTTATTGCCGAAAACATCAAGACAAGTTCCTGGAAAACAGGATCACGGTATGGGCAGTATGGCAATTCGCCCTTAAGGTGCGGGTAATGCCAGATATACCACACTCCATATCTATAATTAATGAACCCTAAAACATGGCGTATTCTAGCAGGTAATATCAAATCCCCCATCATCGAAGACGTTTATGGGAAGTGGTGGAATACACTCTACACGGCGCCCCTCTATCCTCACTGCGGTGACCGTCGGCGGCCATTCTTGTTATTCGGCCCTTTTGTCGCCATTGTCACCTCTGATACGGATTAAATAACTTGGTAATTTCATATTACGATATCTTTGGCTCTTATCGTGACTGCATCTCCCCTCCGCCAGTCCTGAAGGTTGTTATAACTCAGAGAAAGTCTATAGATATACGCAGGTGGAAACATGAGCTGAGCTCGCAAAGACTACGATTGATTAATCCAACACTTTGATATGTGTCGATGGCAGAGTGAACGGGCGGGTGCGAGTGACACATCATTGTGAGGGGGGACAACGGGACACGCACTCATGAAATATGAACTGTCGCAATAAATTGTTCCTGTAGTTTGTTCACCGGTTGTCACCGAAACCTAGAACCCGATCTAACTTAACGGGTATTTGGTTGTATCTTACAGTATCACAAGTTTGCGTTCACGTTCGGATTCGAAACCCGGGTTAAGGGTTCAGCCAAATATCTAAGCAGAGTTATATATTTAATACCAGGTGCGTTCGAGTATACGGATCTAACACCATTATGTGGGGCGCATTGATGACGACGTTTTCCCATTCCATAAACTAAACAAATACGATTGCACTTCGTTACCGCAAGTTTACCGCAACCGCTCTCACGATATATACAAATTCCCAGTATATATCCATCCCAAGTTCCCAACCGAGTCGTGGAAGTGGTCATATATGTTTTGCTTACATAGAGGTAGGTTATGCGTGCGTGGGGAGTGCATTTTCGAGATGCGCGTGCTATACAAAAAAAGTGGGTCATGGTTGATGCCCAATTGCACACGACGGAAAATACTGTCGGCGTGAATGTTTTCGTTATAATGGGCTTGGTCGATCTCAATTTTGAGATCTCCGCTAGGCCTATAGACCTCTAGGCCATCTGAAATCTGATCGTTCGATCGTCTCATCGTTCGTTTATATTATATTATTACAAAGAATCCAAGCACAGAAACAGTGAACGCTGACTGAACCATGACCATGACCGACGCTGACGGCGTCATCATCCCGCTCTGCCATTCGCGGTTTGTTTGTTTAGCACCTTAAGGACGAAGTCCCCGTAATGCAAAGCTGATATTCTAACGCGAGCTCGAAAATGCTGCTAAAACGCGCGTATCTTGCGCTAAAGTTATGCACGATCTCATATCTTTGCGCAAATGGGAAAGCATCGTCTAATATTCGATTATTGTGGCTTTATAAAGCTACATCGCAGCGTGTAATGCGCATCCTTAAGTATGGATAATTGCACGTTTAGCAGTTTACACAGAAATCTCTGCATTTTGAGCAGACGTAGCGGGCAAACTATGGATTTAAGGGCCATTTGCGACCTACCATCGGATCGCCAATTGAGTATATTTTCAATTGAGAATCTTGGATACCCCCCCCTACCAAAGCCCCCCACACACACACACACCGCTCGCTCCTCCACTCCCGCCTTCCCGCCCCTTCACCACCATCCTTCCTCCGCCTCGCTTCCACCTATTTTCCCCACCACATATGCAGCCACGCTCCACCTCCACTTCCACTGCTGCTTCTCCGCCGGCACGACCTTTTTAGCGCTCAGCGTAGTTTTGCCTTGCCGCGGTTTCCTAGGTCGATTTGGCCTGGATGAGCCCTTCAGGGCGCGCTATGAGGATGATTCCAGCTACCTCTGTTCTTCAGTTGCCTGCTTGCAGGATTACAGCGGACTCATGACTTTGTCACTATTCTCAGCGTAACGGGTTTTATTATTATTCTATTTTCGATAGGTACTGCATATGCCATCATTCGAGGTCGTATTACCAAACGTATGCCCGATACCGCATAAAAGCTGATATTCCATACTGTAAAAGGGACTTCGTCCTTAAGGTGTTAAGCCCTACAAATTTTGGAAACCCCAGTGCATATGTACCCGACATGTACCGGGAACGTGTACCCAACGTGTACCCAACCTGTACCCGACGTGTACCAAAACAGTAAAAAACGGGGTCTGGTACATGTCGGGTACACGTGTACTCTACCTTGTACCCGACGTGTACTTGCTCGCGGCGCGGCATGCGTACCCGGCATGTACCCGCCGCCGGGTACATGCCGGGTACATGCGCCCGTGTATGTACTTTATGCCGCCTGCGCATGTACCCCGCATGTACGCATGCACGGGTACATGTGCACCGCATATGTACTCAGGTTACCGTTGGATGTTACCGTTACTTGTTACCGTTGGATGTTACCGTTGGGACACCCGGGGTACATGGTGGGTACATATGTACTTAGGCAAAGTACATATGTACTTATGGATATAAACATGCCTGGTGCGCACGTACCCGACATGCACCCACGCATCAGGTACATGCCGGGTATGCGTGTACGCAGGTCAGGTACATATGTACGTAAGCCAGGTGCATACGTACTTATTGATATTAACATGACTGGTGCATATGCACCCCGCATGTACATTTGAGTGGGGTACATGCCGGGTACGCATGTACGCAGACCAGGTACATATGTACTTATTGATACCAACATGACTGGTGCATACGTACCCCATATGCACGTGTATATCGGTGCATTATTAGTACACATGTACCAAGCGTGTACGAGCCTCCCATACATATGTACCCAATACTGTATGTACGTACGTATGCATTAGTACGCTATAGGTGCATGTGTACTCGAAAACGGTTCACATGCACGCAATGGTGGGCACAGCTTTGGTGCGCGTGTACGAGGCCTATCTATATGCACAATATCACTAGAAGATTGCGAAAATGTGTGCTACTTACATAAAGTGTGTTCACAATGCGTATGCTATGCGAAGGCTAGCACATCACGCATACGCATGGAACACTCGAGCATGTTTAATACAATCATATTAATACGATAGTGTAGCTAGCTAGGCACGATGGGATACAATTGGGACTACTCATCTCTATCCTACCAATACGCAAAATAGCGTTCTATTCGTACAATTTCTAGTTCCAACACTACGATTGTAAACAATCTATCAACCTAGCACGCTCGAAGGGAAGCTTGAAGCTCATGAAGTACTCGAGGCGGTCGATTTTCTCCATTTAGGGCAAAACAGCCGATCTGAAAAGTAAAGCAAAGAACCAACACTTAGTAAAAAGCGGAAAACGCATTAAAGATGCCCTTGTGCAAAACATAACTAGCAACCTAGGAACCTCAAAGAAGCGCGAATGTGAACGCGAGATGATGGTGGAAAAATTGACTTCACCACTCGAATATTTTCAGCGATCTGAAAAACAAAACCAACCAAGTAACGTTTAGTAAAGATGAAAGATAATATAAGTGACAAACGAAATTAACGAAGGAAACTGAAAAGGAGAGGTGGAGTGAGTTGGATTTGAACCAACTATTTCGAGTGCAAAGGACTCGCGGGAATCTTCCCGTTCACTCCAAGTCAAAGTTCCGCGCATGCCAAGGATGAGCGCGCTAAGCACACACAAAATAATACATATACATATAAAAAACATGCACTACAAACCTGTGACATATTGCAGCGAGCAAGAATGAGAAATATCATAACATGCAACCCGCTGGCGAGGCCACCACACGCTGCTGCACACTGCTGGACGGTGAAATGTGAAGCGTTGACGGCTTTAGCGGTGAGTTTGAACTTTTACAGTATTCTGTCAAAATGCCTACTGTACAGTGGACACCTTCACTTCCCGTTGCGCGTTGGGGGGCGTGAGAAGTCACAGCACGTCCTCGTCACGCGATCCTTGAGAAGTCACGCACGTCCTCGTCACGCGCGAGCACGATCGACGATAACGATGACGATGACGAATTCTGCGAAACGTGTGCCATGCCATGCGATGCCATGCCATCGGACGATTGGAGATGGAATAATCCACCGCATGACGCTCGCGCTCGCGGGTTGGGGATCGCAGGCACGCAGGTCACGTACGTATCGATCGCGATCGTCATCGATTATTCCACCCCACCGCTCTACTCGGGCGGTCATCCTAATTGAGGTACGATTTTCTTTCTCTGTTCCTTTTTTTTTGTGCAACACGTTTGCCCATTTTTCGTGCAACTAAAATGTTTTTCGGGCTCGTCGTGCACTCGATTATTTTTTGCGCTCGTCGTGCGCTTTAAAATGAGGCCAACTTGTTTTTGGGGGTTTGGTGACTTTTTTTGCGTTTTGGTGATGTTCGCTTGGGTACACGTGCGCCTGGGTTGTACCTGAAGCTGTCGGGAAAAGTGTAAATTGTACTCGCATGCACTTGCATATACCAAACCTGAGTACATATGTTATTTCTGCACCCAACTTTGGCTTCATTCTTGTACTTGCTCGCGGCGGATTTTATTTTCGGGATGGTTCATGTATACCCTAATTGTACCCAACATCCGCCGCGAGCAAGTACACAAAAGTACAAGAATGAAGTTTAAGTTGGGTGCAGAAATAACATATGTACCCAAAAATTACGTTCGGGTACATGCAGGGTACATCATTTGCGTACTGATAAGGTCCCTATGTACCGAAAACGTACGGTGATGGTACATATGCGGTACACATGTATCCGTCTATGCGTACATGCCGGATACACGTGTACCTTTACCTTGTACCCGACGTGTACTTGCTCGCGGCGCGGCATGCGTACCCGGCATGTACCCGCCGCCGGGTACATGCCGGGTACATGCGTCCGTGTATGTACCTTATGCCGCCTAATACATGTTCGGTACGTATGTACCCGCAATGTCTTCCCGTATGCAGATCCATGCGACATGGGCAGGAGCGTCGGGGACGCCCTCGGTATCTTCGCCCGGCCCCGGCGCATGCATGGCGACAACACGGTCGACAACGACCCGTTCACGACACCGACGATGTCGATGCAAGGTGCGTTATTCCCTTCATAAAGTAATGCGTGCACCCCGGGTACGCGTGCACCTTACCGTTCTTCAGTTGGTACATGACCGGTGTACTATACCCACCTTGGCTCTGCTAAGTTATATAAACAACACATTAACTTCCAGGCGGGGCCCACAGGCACTACGAAACATGCTCAACACGAAACTAATGGCTACTATCCTTAATCCAGATCCTCCCACAAGGATTTAGCGCAAATGGGCATGGCGACGTTGTATGTCGTATTTCTTGGCCCGGCATATGCTTTGGGGCAATATTTATGAACCTTTTGAATTATCTATAACATTGGTTTGCTTGAAATGTTGATGGTTTGACCTTTAATCTTAGCGTGGTTTGGTTGGGTGCTTTCACAGAATTTTAATTAAAATGCTAGATCCTACCACAAGGATCTAGGGTACCGACAACTCTAGGCCTTGTTACACGAGCTCAGGTTGGTGCGTATGTTGTTAACCCTCGAGGGTATCACCAAAATTAATTTTGTAAGCCCTTTAATATCATACTAGCCGTATTAATCGCCGCATATGCGCATGGTATGGTGTAGTACCGTCGAAATTCAATATTTCCATCATAATCAGGGTCTGAAAATCGTATTCTAGAACCTCTAGCGGTAGTTCTAAACGTTCAAAAAATCCCAAAAAAATCCCAAGGAGACTTTGAAGTCATATTAAAGTACTGAAGTACTCACCAAGGCAAAGATCTAGGCTCAAAGCTTTAAATGGACCAAGACTTACGCCCAAAATGCGAAATTGTCCCCATACTTAAGGAGTGTGTATATCTTACCCATGTGACCGCGTTCGTGTGATGTGTCCAATATACATGATCCAAGTCGTAGTTTGACCCAAACATGATTAATATACCTGCATACCTTGACATATATCATGTATATAGTGGCAAAGGATCGATACACGATTGACAAAAAAATGTGGAAGATACACCCCGTTTTTGAAGCTTTAAAAAACGCAGCAGTTCAAAATTTGGTTGGGACATGCTATAAATGTATTAGCTAGGAGCATATATGCTGGACTCTCGTCGAACCACGCACCATACTACTTAGTATAGGTCCCATGTGGAAAGTATTCCTTGGCGTTGACTTGTAGAAACCTCGTGGGGTGCCTAAATAAATTATTGAAAAAGTGATCCTTGTGGGAGGATCTAGAGCGTTCTAGGTCCTCCCACAAGGATCTCGGGATAGTAGCCACTAATGAACATAAACTGAATTCCCATGGCATGTACGAACGACAGAAGAGGACGGCAGCAATGAACCGCTGCATATATATACTTAAACAAAAGAATACATGGTACACTGATAGCAATATTAGGATTACATTCCCACTCGGCAAGTTTGCACGACATTACCACGATATGCAGGCGAACCCTACCGAAACCCTACCAATTAAAGACACAAATGACTTCACACAGCCCCATATACTGAGAGGGGCAGGAAAAAACTTTAGGGAATGGCTCAGGAGGGTAGGGAGACACGCTACACAAAGTATGAGGGCGAACTGCCGACACTCGACCACAAGCGAATTCCCAAAAATGCTCTACGTAAAAGTAAAAGTTTTTGGAAAACACACCGAAACACCCCAAATGTTTTGCACAACTAGGGGACGACATACAAAAAATGAGGCCCGCCAAGGAAATGATATTAGGGGCGTTACAGATATGGATTTAGGGCAATGTAACGCTGTAACCATAAACTCGACAACAGCGAAAACACTACAGCGACACCCGAGATGGACAAGACAGGCCCAAAATAAGCACCCCAACCAACCAAATGACGCACTACCACCCACCCACTTAAAACGGAACTACTGTAGTACAAAGGCGAACCCTAAAATAACCCTAACAACGAGGGACGCAAATGCACGCGCACGGCACAACATGACGGGAAAGACGTTGGGAAACTTCAGGGAATGGCTCAGGAGAGCAGGGAGAAGGGACACACAAAATACTGGAGCAAACTACCAACATTCGACCACAAGCGAATTCCTAAAAATGCTCTACGTAAAAATAAAAAAATCGGAAATTGCGGGTGCACGTGTGCACATTGCGGGTGCACGTGTACCCACCATGTACCATAGGTCAGTACGTGTGCACCCGGTCGCAACCGTTTCCAGTGCTGGCCCGGTACACGTGTATTTAGCCTGCACCCGTAATGCAGTGCACGCGCGGTACATACGTCCCCGGCATTTCCGTAGTGCTTAGGCGTTGGGGCAGCCACACATTTTGAAAAATTTTATTCAAAATTTGGGTGCTTATTTTGGCTTTAAAATTTTTTGAAATTTTGAAAAATTCGGGTGCATTTTAGGGAAAATCTGGGGCGTCTGGAAAAATCTGGGGGTCTCTGGGAAATATGGGGGGCTCTGGGAAAATTTGGGTGACATGCGTGGCCACATCGATCGACGTGACGATATCACGGAGAGCTCGCGTCGATCGCGTGGTCGGCTGGGTGATGCCACGGCTGCGTTTGCGTGGCTTTCGGTGTCTACTGTCTTGAATGTCTTAACGTTAACACCGTAAGGGCGAATTCGTTTTTAGCAGTATGGGATCAGTATGAGGGCGGAAACATCCATAACTACCACGGTAGTCAACTATTGGATATTTATGAAGTATTAGTGTCCATATTGGGGACTTGGGCGAGGTCCCTCAGCCCTTCAATGCCCACCAAACTCGGTTTATCGAGTGGAGGACTTTGTGGAAAGTGCAGGGGTGTTCTGCTGCCAGGTACCAAAAGCGTACTCTATGGAGAGTGCTCTAAAGGCTTCAAATCAAGGATATGGTATTTTCCCCCATTGGTATACACCATGATACGTCATCGCCCACTCATAACATCAAGTCAATAGTGGTGCCATGTTCATGGCGCATGCCCAAAAATGCCCCCAGCAGCTGTTCAACGAATTTCCTTAAGTGTGGTGATGGTGGGTCACATATATTCATGTGTGCACATACGGTGCGAGTGATAATGAAGTGCCATATCATCCACCTAGTTCCGCAATACAAGGTATGCGAAGAATCGTGGCAAATGGATGTCTAGAACTTGAGTTATTGCCGAAAACGTGAAAATAAGTTTCTGGAAAACAGGATCAGTATGAGCAGTATGGCAATTCGCCCTTAAGGTGTTAAGGCTAAAATCAGGCGCCGGTATACAGCGAGAAGATACAGACCACGCATACAGTACATCAAAATGCTCGTAGACTATTCCTCAGACTCTGAATCTCTATCAGACTGTGAACCTGCGGGAAAGGATGTGCAGGAGACCGTGCCTTTACGACCAGTTCACCTTTCGTTGAGCCCGACGAATACTGCCCCGACACCGACCGAGGAACGTCAACCTAGCCGGTTAGAGGGGGCGTACGAACGAACTCGTGCGCGTCCGTTAATAAACGCATTTGATCAGTTCAAAAGGAAACGCGGAACTGCGGATCCTGAGGAGCAACCAGCTTTGGCAGGTCATGAACGCGAACGAGTCCTTCCCAAGAAACCGCCAGCTGGAGTTAGGCGTGCTAGCGGCGGCAATCGAGTAACGAAGGAGCCCAATGTGCAGCCCTCTCAGCGTATCAAGGAATTCCCCAACGAGAGTTTGCGTGTGGCTGCTGGTAAACTGTATCCAAGCCTCAAACCCTCCGCGCAGAGCCTTCCCCGCATGCTTATAGCTAAATATGGACAAGAAAAAATTTATCAAAATTTGGGTGCCTTCTCAAAATTGCCAAAAAGATTTGGGTGCTTCATCGGAAAATTGGCCAAAACAATTTGGGTGCCTTCTAGGAAAAATGTGTGGCTATGGCAACTTAGGCGCCATGTGTTGTTTGCAGACGGCGCACCTTCAGGTCAAAGGCGCACCGGGTACCGCCAAGTACAAGATGCACATCGACCTGGACCCCACCCCATGGTTGGGAAGACAATACACAGAGTATGAGCGCGCTCTCCCTACAAATTTAGGACGCCTGTACCCGACATGTACCCGGCATGTACTTTGGCAAGGTACATATGTACCTACCCACTCCCAACTTGGGGCCCAAAACTCAGTGAAAATCCGAGTTGTAAAAAAGTGCAATATTTTCACATATATGTCAAGGCCATGGGTGACTAAGACATCCTTGACAAGTTTCGATGTAAACAAATGAGTTATTCCTTCAGAAATGGACATCCGGAAAACAGGACTGGCGTGTACCTACGTGTACCTACACGTACCCCGTCGACGGGCACACACTTCCAGAACGGTGCATGCGGGGTGCATGTGTACGCAATCGAGTGAGTACACATGCACCCAGCATGCACCGGGCGGGTACATGTAGATACATGCCGGGTACATGGTTTGCGTACACATGCACTCAACGTGTACCATGCGGTACATGCTGAGTACATGCTGAGTACATGGTACCCCGTACACATGTACCGGTCATGTACCAAATGGCAGACTAGTGCATGTTGGGTACATGTGAACGCACCCCCTTAGTACGACGTGGGTACATAGTAACTCCACGCGCGTTATATATGGCGTGCACGTGTACCGACAATGTACCATGTGTGAATTTAACAATTCACCATAACAAAAACGATCATTATATACAATTACATTTACCTATGTTTATCTATCATGCCTCATCGTCACTGGGATTCTCATCTCGGACAATCTGCTCAAAGAAGTCGGCTAGCGGATCCAAGACCACCGAGGTTTCCATGCAAGGATGCTTTCGAATCACCACTTGAGAAGCAATCTCCTCGGCAAGCATAAAAGGTTCTTTTCGATCGAATTCAGTGGCCGGATTCTCTGGGTCCAATACGTAGAAGCAGTTTGAAACACTATCCGCTCCTATGATGGAATGCCTCGCACGCAAAGCGGCCGTTAAAGCTTTAGTTGGCTTCTTGAGCCACGAAACCTTGACAAGCACGTACGGTCTTCCTCCAAGCTCCACTCGATAGATGTCATCCACCCGGCCGAACCTGGAATATAAGCATCCCCCCTCCCGACATCAAGCACGTATGTACCATCACATCGATATCAAATCAGTCTCGCACCGCTCGGCTCGTGCATGCATGTTCGGCCTGCACACTACTGTACACTGGTACATGTGTACCCAGCGTGTACCCGGCATAAAGCCATGACGGGTACACATGTACCCGCACGTTCCCATGTTAGGTGTGTATGTACCGAGGGTGTACGGGTACTGGCGGTACATGATTGTGTACTCACCGGTCTGTTTGTTCCTTTGTTTGCTCGCGACCTTTCGTCCTCACCCTCTCGACGTAAAAGGATCGGAAGTAACATTGCACTGTCTTGAACTTTTTGTCCATGGATGCGGTCCGGAACTTCATCGTACCCACTTGCACTCGATTGAACTTGCGGCATCGAGGAGGTCAACCTTCGAGTAGAGCGCGCTCATACTCTGTGTATTGTCTTCCCAACCATGGGGTGGGGTCCAGGTCGATGTGCATCTTGTACTTGGCGGTACCCGGTGCCTTTGACCTGAAGGTGCGCCGTCTGAAAACAACACATGGCGCCTAAGCACTACGGAAATGCCGAGGACGTATGTACCGCGCGTGCACTTCATTACGGATGCAGGCTAGGTGCATATGTACCGGGCCAGCACTGGAAACGGTTGCGACCGGGTGCACACGTACTGGTCTATGGTGCATGGTGGGTACACGTGCACCCGCAATGCTCCACATGCGACTTACTTGGAGATGAGGTGGTTGTAGTTCTCCACGAGTTCCTCGAGATTTATGTAGTGCTGGATATTGTTCCTCATCCACTTGGTCAGCTGCTGTTGCTCGAGGTCGGTGAGATTGTGGTTTTTCCCCACGTTGTTGACGCCAACCGGGTCCACGGTGATGACCTTCGTGTGGAACGGCATTGGCACCTCTTGGCGTAATGCCATGAGGAGTCCACGCACGAACCGTATCATGTCCTGTCTGCCGATGCCGTTCATGATGCTCTGTATTGGAAACGCGTTGTTCTTCACCCATCTCCCGATCTTCCCATTATACGACTCGAACACGTACATCCAATACTCGCGAACCGGCCCGAGGTCAAACATCTGATCGACCGTGTGCGAAAGCAAGTGCGTGTTAAGTACCCACCAATGTGGTGAACACATTCCCCGAGTGCTCTCCATGTTCTCGAACCATTCTTGTACATACTTGTCCAATGACGCCTTGTCCTGTATCGACACACGCCCCGTGCAAGGTGGGTGCTAGCGTACCGGGACATTCAATGTACCGGGTACAAAGCAAGTACATACGCACCGTTATTCTGTTACATAGGTACCCGGCATGCACCGCGCCGGGTACGCACCGGGGGCGTCTGTACCAGGCGTGTACCTCGTAAATGTACCCTACGTGCTTGCAGTTGCAGGTGTCATGTGGGATGGAGGAGCATATTTTATCGCACCTTCGGGATGACCTTGTGCGAAGTCAACTCCCTTATGATGGTGGTGAGGTCTCCAACAATCTTGGCGAGTGGATTAAAGGAATTGTCATCGCGTGGCCAAGCCGCGAGAGTTGCAAACATGCCGGAGACGAACATTACCAAGTACTCGTGCGCTTTCAGCTTCTTCGCCCTTCCATCCATAGCAAGCTTCAACAATTTCCATTGGCCACTTCCCCAAGCTCGTGGAAATTCGCCATCTCTAGCCCAAAAGCCAGCGGCATCCAATGAGCGATAAGAATTGGTTTTGACGTCGGGAATCTGCCAAGGAGAATCTCGCATGGTGTATTTGCCCTTTTCGCCTGCAAGCGACCCCCCCTTCCCCCCCTTCATCACATCACTGCTTTGCTCGTGCGAAACATGTCGGGTGCGCGTGTACCCGCAGTATACCTTGCCCGGGTGCACGCCCGGTACACATGCCCCAGGTGCACATGATTGTACCGGCCATGTACCCGTTGACAGGACCATACTAGCAATGTCGGAACAATGACAAGACAGAGTCAACATGAATTTTCGTATGTGATTATGGAAATTTTGGCAGGGTCTCCGGCGCACAAGGTGACCATAAGAAGGGATTTCCGGCATCTTTTGTTCCACGTCCCTGCGTCTTTCCCGGGTACATATGTACCCAACGAATCCCAGCTGCCGTACATATGCACCGTGGATGCACCAAATATGGGTGCACATGTACGCAACACGCGGGTGCACGTCCGGTACATGAGCCCCAGGAAGGTACCCGTGCAGCTCTGTACGCATAGATGCATGCATACCTGTGGCCCACCAGTTAGCCTTGATGCCTTCTTGCTTCGCCCATTGGCGGACTTTGTCGTCGAAATCGGCACCCATCAGAGAGTCGCAAACATGCTCGCCTAGGTTCTTGATGAGGTGCATGAGGTCGATAAGATAGTCCATGGATTCGTCCCAATAGGGCAATCGCGAGAATTCGGCCGGAAGCTTCACCCCACACGCCGACATGAAACTTTGGATATGCGTCTTCGTAAAGAAACCACTGTCCGACAACTTCGCGTGCTTTTTGGCGTGGTAGCGAATATCCTCGTCCGTGCGTAAAGGATAACTTACCGGCTCTGTGCACATCGCGTGAGTTTAGTGTAACAAAGGTTCGGTACACGCCGGGTGCACGCGCACTTGGCCAGCACGAATGAGTACGTACTCGCGAATACACGCGCACCTACAAGAGGTACACAGCGGGTGCGCGTGCACCGGCCTCTACTCAATCATAAGAATGGGCCGTGGCACTCACCGGGATCCGATTCCGTACGGAACGTGTACCGCATGCCGTTGAAGACGTCGGAGAACCAGGCCTTATGCATGCATTTGAGGCAGGCGAAATACGCCCCCACATCCATGCGGCATGCGGCATCCATCAAACCCTTAATGTCGAAAAGCATCTTGAAAAGCATGCATCGGAGGTTGAACGATTTCTTCTCGAGCACATCGTAACATGGCACACCTTCCCAAAGCTCTAGAAGTTGGTCCACGAAGAGCTCGTATATCGGCTGCGTGCTTTTTGGTTTCGTTCCGTTGCAAATCCCCCACAACTCCATATTCACGAACTTCCCCCGGATGGCGGGGTGCAAGTTGAGGTATTGAAATGTAACGGGGAAAACGCCGCGGAGGTCCTTCCATACGGTTGCCCCATCCGCGCATCCCAAGAGCACGACGTTCCGGGAGTCCTTAAAGAAGTTGGGGTATTTCTCCCGCCGTCTCTTCCACGCCGGCGAATCTGCAACCAAGCAAGCCGTGTGATATCATGGTTGATTGGGTACAGACTGGGGGTACACGCCGGGTACGCACGTACGAGGTGCATGAACTAGTGCACCCGCTATGTACGCGGGGTTCGAGTACGCTAAGGGTACATATGCACTGGAATCTTTCGACGGGACGGGCGATTTACACACCCCACATGTAGTGCATCTCGTCTTCGGTAGGAACGTGCTTTGCATGCGCGAGCATGTCTGCCGCCAACTCCGGGTGCGCGTACATGATCCTCCTTAGTAGGTCCTTGATGTCCCAATAGTAGAAGGTCGTGCGCCCAAGGCGCTTCTTCTCCGGCTTCGCCATCATTTTCTCGTCCCACCGATCCGCGCCACATTTGGGGCATGTGGTGCACCCAGCATTCGACCCATCAAATCGGCAACAGCCGTTCACGCATATGTCCACAATCTTATGCGGAAGCCCGAACGCTTGGAATTGCGAAATCGCGGCGTTGAAACTTTTCGGGAGCGTGTCGCCGGGGTATAAGTTTGGAAGGCGCTCGCGAAGGATGGTCAACAAATCCGTTAAGGAAGCTTGGGTAAGGTTGTGCGTCAGGCTCCACTCAATCAACTCCAAGACAAGAGGTACGGTTGTGTCCTCGTTCCCCGCGTCATCCTGCAAAAACAAAGACCTAGGACACAAGTCAACATCAATATATACACATGCGGGGTACGCATGTACGTGGCATGTACCCCTTCAGTGGGTCATATGTACCCGTGATGTACTATCACGGGTACACACCGGGTGCAGGCGCACCCACCATGAACTACTCGCCAGGGATCATGGCTTGTGACGCACGTACCTGACACATTTCCGCAAGCTTTTGCATTAACTCTCCCACCATGTCACTCTGACCGCCGTCATCCTGAAGCACGTCGTCCTCAAGCTTGTCGTCTTCAACCACGGGGGCCTCAACAAAGGTGTCGACAATCGGCGTAGGCCGCCCTTGCACGAAAATCGGGTGTGCCCTAATTTCGAGCATGCACTCATCGATGGGGAATGAAATGTCCCAGATCTCCGAACCGTAATGAAGGGATATCTCAACATCATCCGCTACCAGATCGTAGTAGAAACCATTTCGCATCCATCCCGGGTATAAGGCGGGATTCGAGTGCTCGATGTTGTCAAGGATGTCGACCATATCTCCACATGCATATGTCCTTTCATCGACCACCGTGCCATCGAGGAGGGCCACCTTCACGACAAAATTGGCGTCGGGGGGTAGATAAGGGAGGTCATCACCCACGGGTGCCGGCGCATCTGCAACGGCGACGGCGGGCGTCTCTCCATCGGCGAGTACAAAAGGGATCGGCGGCAAGGGTGCCTCTCCCTCGTAATTCTTCGCGATTCCCGAAGGCCCGGCGCCATCCGCCGGCATTTCGAAATCGGGGGGACGGAGAGGCAGATGCTCACGATGATCATGCTGATGAGGGGGTATATTGCCTATTCTCCCGGGGTTAAGGTGGGTTAACCCACCGTAAGAGCAATTTTGAATGGCCTATAACTCATGCACAAATCGAGTTGAGGCATCGAACCTATGCTTCGGGATAACTATTATGAGTCCTTTCGACCGTAGATACCCTAATATAATGCACTCCGACTGATTTATTTCGTGAAAATGATATGCCAAGTCGATAGGGTCGACTGGTGGGTTGAGGCAATTGCTTACGGCGGGTTACCAAAAACCGAACGTATTGGTAGATTCACCTAGGCTATATGCCTCATCTCTGATGGCATGTTAAGACTTTTTAAGGTTTGATAATGTGTTGAGGCATCACGATTTATCACATGCATGCCCAAAGTCAAGATAGTCAACCCCCCGCGCGCTAATCCATATTTGGGTATACAGCAAAATATCATGTAAATTTTAGAAGAAATACTCACATTACTCGGGGTAAGCGCATATTAACGGTAATTCCTGCGAGGCCTAGGGCGAACAAGTGGTGCTGCTGGGTCGGCCGAGTCAGAGCCGTTGCCACTGCGAACAACAAGAGCTAAGGTTGTCTCGGTTGGTGCCTCCTCTTCGTCGCGTTCGTTCTCCGGTGGGTCACCGACCAGATATTCCTCCACGAACTTCAAAGCCTTGTCGTGCACGTCACCATCGTATTTGAATTTGACAGTGAAGAGCTTGCTCGCTGCCTTCCCTGGGTCATAGCCTACTACCTCCGCGTCCGTCGAGAGGGTATTCAAAGAGGTCACTACAGTTATCGGCGAACTCTTGAAGGGCCCAACGAATCCCGACCACAGACAGGCACCTGACGGGACGGTAAGCAAACGACCAACATATTTTTTCTGGATTTCTGGTTTGGGTTGACGGCGGCATGAGTTTTGTGAGTTTCGAAAGCCCTGCTTGGGTTGTTGGTGATTTTGCCAGCTCCGTATGGGCGTCTAGTTGTTATTTTTCACGGGGTTAACCACCTGTTATCGCGCGGAGTACGCGGGAAATGTGGAATGCTTAGGGTTGGGTAACCCACCGTAAACCCCTCTTACGGTGGGTTAACCCACCCCCGGGAGAATAGGCAATATTAACCTTGCCGTATCCGTAAATCCTTTTGTGCCTACGCATCGTCCATACACTTACCCTCACGCATCCTTTGCATCGGAGGCACGGACATGGCGTTGTGCGCCAATCCCTTTGTCGTGCCCCGACCTCCACGGCGCCTTGTTGTCTTGAGACGCCTGCGAGGATTCCCCTGCGAGCACCTTGCACCCACGCTCACGTGATGGATCTTAAACACATGTCTTACCCTCTGGCAGGTACGCATGTACTCTGCGAGTACGCGATATCGGTGCGATCCTGGTACAAGTGCACCGCAAGAGTACCGTAAAATGCGTGCACGTTCGGTACGCGTGCACCAACAACACACCGTAGACTACTTCGACGGCACGGGCAAGAAATCTCACCTCGGCGGGGGGGGCGGCGGGTCGTCGGCATCCTCCATTTCGGCCACCACGTCCGCCTTGGCGTCCGCGTCGACCGTGCGCAGGGTCTCCTTGGCCACGGCTTCACCGTCCTCCATCACGGCGTCGGCCGAGGTGATGCGCGGACCGAACTTGTTGACGTGGTGGAGCGACGTTCTCCACGACACTAGTTCCTTGCCATCGCATTTGAGGCATTTGCAAGGAATCAACTGAGGTCGGTCCCGCGTACTTCTGCGAGCACCTCGCACCCACGCGCGCGGGATCATCAACGCGGGTGGGTACCACCGCGTGGCCAAGGATCGAGTTTCAAACACAAGTTATCAACTCACTGGGTGCGCGTGTACGAGTACGCGATATCAGTGCGATCTTGGTACGTGTGCACCGCATGAGTACCGTGAAACGTGTGCACGTCCAGTACATATGTACTAACAACACACCGCAGACTACTTCGACGGCACGGGCAAGAAATCTCACCTCGGCGGGGGGGGCGGCGGGTCGTCGGCATCCTCCATTTCGGCCACCACGTCCGCCTTGGCGTCCGCGTCGACCGTGCGCAGGGTCTCCTTGGCCACGGCTTCACCGTCCTCCATCACGGCGTCGGCCGAGGTGATGCGCGGACCGAACTTGTTGACGTGGTGGAGCGACGTTCTCCACGACACTAGTTCCTAGCCATCGCATTTGAGGCATTTGCAAGGAATCAACTGAGGTCGGTCCCGCGTACTTCTGCGAGCACCTCGCACCCACGCGCGCGGGATCATCAACGCGGATGGGTACCACCGCGTGGCCAAGGATCGAGTTTCAAACACAAGTTATCAACTCACTGGGTGCGCGTGCACCTTGCGAGTACGCGATATCAGTGCGATCTTGGTACGTGTGCACCGCACGAGTACTGTAAAACGCGTGCACGCCCGGTACAAATGCACTAGCAACACACCGCAGACTACTTCGACAGCACGGGCAAGAAATCTCACCTCGGCGTGGGGGGAGGGGGTGCCTTGCAAAGAACCCATCTGGCTTCATCGTCATCATTCCAATTAACCGGAACCCCTTGAAAGCCCGTCAGTAAGCAATGGCGTACCCAATCGGCGACTTCTTGTTGCATCACGATCTTCAAGTCCGGCAACGGTATTATGCCATCAGTCGACTCACATCTGAAGTACTTGCCCGCGAACTTTGTTTCGGCGGAGAACGCGTTCAAGTGTTGGGTACGATTAACGTCGAGGTCGGGAAATCCTCGTGCATAGTCATCCAAATAGTCACATGTCCACTCACCCATGTCATGGCGATGTTCCACAATCGTGTTACGAAGTACGTTATCAAACGCCGTCGCTGCCGCCGTCTCGTCGTCAACCACCGGGCTGTGGCACATGAGGCGGAGGGGTTTTGGAAGGAGGTTGAAGCTGTACGTCAGTGCACATGTACCAATGATGTACCACAGCTCTAGTGCACTTGTACCGTCCATGTACCCGTTGACAGGACCATACTAGCAATGTCGGTACAATGGAAAGACAGGGCCAACATGAATTTTCGTATGCGAACATGAAAGTTTTGGCAGGGCCTCCGGCGCACAAGGTAACCATAAGAAGGGATTTCCGGCATCTTTTGTTTCACTTGCATGCGTCTTTGCTCCGTACATATGCACCCAACGATTCCCAGGTGCCGTACATATGCACTGTGGATGCACCACACATGGGTGCACATGTACGCAACACGTACCAAAGGGTTAGTGGGTATCCACCATAATTATGGCACGAGCCTAGAACGAACCCAATCAACCTGCGTGGATTCGTGGAAATGGAGATTGAGCGGGGATTGATGTACGGGTAAGAACGTACCATGCCATGCCAATATCCACCCCAGTTGAAGGATCGCCGTCGGTAATGGTGCCGCATACGGCGTCGGTTATTTCCTCGACAACCGCCGAGCCTTCCGGTGCGGGAGCACCGGCAGTGAGATGTATGGAAGGATTTTCCAGCAGGGCAGACAGCCAAGGCCACGCGGAAGATGCACGATCATCACCACGTCCTTGGCGATAAAATAATCTCTCCGCTACATCGCATCCCACGTCCCCGGAACGTTCTCCCTCCCAAAACTCGGACTCCCATGCGGAGCTATTTGTTGTGGTTGATTGTAATAAAGCCGCGTCCACGTGAAGGCGGCGGCCACGTGCACGCGGTCCCCCAGCCACGACCCAGTGGTTTAGGTCGGATTGTTGAGGTACACGACGCTCGCCACGCACGTTCCTGCGAAGCACAGTCAGTCGGTACATTATCGGTACACATGCACCTGGGAATAATCACAATGGTACGACGTGGGTACATGTGTACCGAGCGTGTACGGTGAATGCGGACACATTCTCCCACTAAGGCATTCCCACACGACGCGCCCACGCAAAATAAAAAATTTGGCAGGGCCTCCGGCGCACATTGTGACCATAAGCAAGAATTTCCGGCATATTTCGTTTCACCTTCATGCGTAAGTGTCCGGTACGTATGTACCGACGTCACACCGGCCATGTACCAACTGAAGAACGGTAAGGTGCGCGCGTACCCGGGATGCACGTATTACTTTATGAAGGGAAGAACGCACCTTGCATCGACATCGTCGGTGTCGTGAACGGGTCGTTGTCGACCGTGTTGTCGCCATGCATGCGCCGGGGCCGGGCGAAGATACCGAGGGCGTCCCCGACGCTCCTGCCCATGTCGCATGGATCTGCATACGGGAAGACATTGCGGGTACATACGTACCGAACATGTATTAGGCGGCATAAGGTACATACACGGACGCATGTACCCGGCATGTACCCGGCGGCGAGTACATGCCGGGTACGCATGCCGCGCCGCGAGCAAGTACACGTTGGGTACAAGGTAAAGGTACACGTGTATCCGGCATGTACGCATAGACGGTTACATGTGTACCGCATATGTACTATCACCGTACGTTTCCTGTACATAGGGACCTTATCAGTACGCAAATGATGTACCCTGCATGTACCCGAACGTAAATTTTGGGTACATATGTTATTTCTGCACCCAACTTAAACTTCATTCTTGTACTATTGTGTACTTGCTCGCGGCGGATGTTGGGTACAATTAGGGTATACATGAACCATCCCGTTACTAAAATCCGCCGCGAGCAAGTACAAGAATGAAGCCAAAGTTGGGTGCAGAAATAACATATGTACTCAGGTTTGGTATATGCAAGTGCATGCGAGTACAATTTACACTTTTCCCGACAGCTTCAGGTACAACCCAGGCGCATGTGTACCCAAGCGAAAATCACCAAAACGCAAAAAAAGTCACCAAACCCCCCAAAAACAAGTTGGCCTCATTTTAAAGCGCACGACGAGCGCAAAAAATAATCGAGTGCACGACGAGCCCGAAAAACATTTTAGTTGCACGAAAAATGGGCAAACGTGTTGCACAAAAAAAAAAAGGAACAGAGAGAGAAAATCGTACCTCAATTAGGATGACCGCCCGAGTAGAGCGGTGGGGTGGAATAATCGATGACGATCGCGATCGATACGTACGTCACCTGCGTGCCTGCGATCCCCAACCCGCGAAAATTTTCAGAGAAAAGCTGCACCGCTCGATAGCGAATCGAACGGGACGAAAGATACCTGATGAGGAAGGGGTGTCAAAAAAACTTACAAGCACGAAATTCGACGGGGCCAGTGTCACCGTGATCGCGAAAAACGATTTCCCACCTGTGGATCAAAGGCAGGAAAAATCTGGGCCCCATAGAAACTCCAGACTGCAAATCGAAAAAGGGCATGGCGTCTGAAGGGCCTTAATTAATTAAAGACGCCAGCGTCATTATTAGCTCCTATTGGCGCCCGATCACTACACGTCGTTCGGCTCATGTCGCATCAGCCCCACGGCGAGTTTGAACCGCCGCCTCACGGCCCGAAGACCGGGCAACAGGTCATCCCCACCACTCGGCTACGACAGCTCCAGACTGCTATCGTCGGATTTTTCGAACGGTACGGACTCGAATTTTAAAAATGCGTGCGGTACGAACTCGGTACGAAGGTGTCGACGAAACTGTTGACCAAGACACGGTCCGCAGCGAGGGTGGTGCGTGTGTACGCTTCAAGTACGGATTTTGAAAGAGATGCGGCGCTTACCACCTAAGTTAACTTAAAATCCAATACCACGTACACCACCGTAAAAATCAGCACCAGCGCCAGCCTAAACATGGGAAAGAGCAAAGCAATCATGGATCAGCGCGAGTTCAAGGCTTGGTGCAAAACTGCAAATAAAGGCAACCATAAGAAATTCACCAAGGAAAGGTACGAAACGTACCTTAGCAAAGCCGCCGCAATGGCGTGTTTTTCAGATAGTGAGGACGAGGAGACGGAGGACGAGGAGGAATCCCCTCGAAAAAAAACGGGGGAAGAAGGTGGCGAAGGGCGCCCGAAAAGGGCATCGGGATGAGCCGATCGCCCACACCTCCAAAATAAAAACTAATTTAAAAACGTTGAACGTGAGGCGCGGCGAGAAGGCCGAACTTGGCGTGGCTGTGTTAAGCGGCGCTCAAGAGATGGAATTGGGCTCCGCCTGCGAAACGCGCAGGCTCATCTTCGGTAAGAAATGGCTAATTAATTAGCAACTTCCTTCTTTTTTTTTGTACTGCGTGGGTGCGCGTGTACCTTATGTGTCTTTGCAAGGTTGTGCGCTCTAAGTCCACGTGCACCCTACACACACCGGAGGGCGTAGGGCGTGTGCCTGCTGTGTACCCAGCGTGTACCTGCAGTCAGAGGTAGGTACATCCGCGTTGTTTTATTAAGTAGTAAGCATCTTTCTTTCGCAGGCGATCTCATAAGCACTGGAAAGCTCGACCCCTGGAAGCCCATAAAATCCCAGCTTTCCGCAAAGGCCCTGTTCGGCGACGCATGTCGGAAGAAAATGCCGTTGACCGCGGCTCTCATTGGGGGGGGGCACGGCACCAAGCTCACCCAGATGACGTCCGCCCTCAAAAGGCGCACGCGTTGGGGGAGGTGGACCCGCAACAAACCCTCCAATCGGTGGAGGTGCCAAATCGCCCACCACCCCTTCTCCACGTGGAAGGTGGTGGTGGAGTGCGAGGGCAAGCACGGGCCCACCAACCCCGAGATCGTGGCGGCCCTGAAGGAGATGGGGAAGGAACCCCTCCCCGAGTACCCCTCCAAAGGTATTGCATCCCATTTCTTGTTTTTTGCTTCTTTGTTTGCCTTATGCATATGCTACCTCTGTCGAGTAGTACAGTCTAGGTACACGTGTACCCGGTATATACCTATTGTCAGAGGTAGCATTCAACCCGCTTGCCAACTGATTGCTTTTGTGTCTTGAGCAGAGCTGAAGTCCCTCATATTGAGGGACTTACTGGAGGGGCACGAGGAGGAGGAGGAGGAAGAGGAGGTTGACCCAGCCCGATCTTCAGGCAAGAAGAAGGGGGTCGAGGAGGGGAAGGGGAAGGGGACGGCGGTTGAGGGGGCGGACGAGGAGAGCGAGGAGGAGGAGGATGATGGTGAAGCTCAAGCTGAAGCTCAAGTAGCCAAAGATGCGTATGTCCAGCAGGATTTGGTCCCCTTGGAGATAGGGGACATCGTCTGCCTGATGGCATGCGGTGCACGGTGGGAGGTGGAGGCCGAGGAGAAGCGGTGGGAGGGGGGTGGTGTTGACATCGACGACACCGTTTGGTACTCCGAGGACAAGCCGCACGGCCCACTCCTCCACACCCCCCTGGTGACGGCCATGGTTCTTGACAACGAGAAAGGCACCAAGGTCAAGCATCTGGAGGCGGTGGTGGAGGGTGGCCTCCCCGATGGGTGGGTGTCCTTAAAGGTACATACCCAGTACACTTGTACCCCCTTCGTGTTACTTTGCAGTACAGGCTCGGTACATGCGTACTATGTCTGACTTTTGCACTGTTTGTTTTACGCGTAGGTGTTGGAGGCCCATTGGACCTTGCTCGACCCGGACCTCCTCCCGCATGCGCCCTCAGCCATGCAGGCTTTAGCTACGGAGACTGCTGAGAAGCTGGGGGTCACGGCAAAGGTCTCCGATCCTGAAGTGGTGAATGAGCTCCACAACGGCGTGGTGGCCGTGGGGGACATTTGTGTCCCCCAACAATTTTGTATCCACCGCTTCGTGGAGGACGAAACCACGAAAAAAAAGGACGTGGACCTTCCTTTTTATTTTTCTGGAGGCCCGAAGGAGTGGGTCAAAAACGCCGAGAAGAATCGGGACAAGATGATCGGCATGAAAGCCGGTGAAGATGCTCCCGCCGTCGACGATGCTCCCGCCGTCGACGATGCTCCCGCCGTCTCCCGCATTTCGAAGGGCAAGAGGAGCGCGGACAAGCTGCCAGAGGAGCAGCCGGCGAAAAAGAAAAGGGGATGTAGAAAATAGAATAGAACATTGTAAATAGATATGTAAATAAACTAAGCTTGCTTTACTTACTGCTGTGCTGAAGTGCATGCCTGGTGCAAGTGCACCCACAATGTTTTCCCTTGTAGTGCATACTGGGTACATATGTACCCGATAAATACGCATACAAATGCATTATCTGGTGCATGCCTAGTGCATATGTACCTGGCCTGCGTACATGTATACCCGACATGTACTTCAATAACAGGTACATGCAGGGTACATGTGCACCATGGATGTTAATATCAATAAGTACATATGTCCCCGGCCTGCGTACATGCGTACCCAGGATGCACCTCAATCAAAGGTACATGCGGGGTACATGTGTACCGTGTATGTTAAACTCAATAGGTACATATGTACCTGGCCTGCGTACATGTGTACCCGGCATGTACCTCAATTAAAGGTACATGCGGGGTATATGTGCACTAGTCATGTAATATCAATAAGTACATATGTACCTGGCCTGCGTACATGCGCACTTGGCATGTACCTCACTTAATTGAACATGCGGGGTACATATGCACCAATTATGTTAGTATTAATACGTACATATGTACCTAACCCGCGTACACGCATACCCGGTATGTACCTGATGCGTGGGTACATGTTGGGTACGTTTGCACCAGGCATGTTTATATCAATAAGTACATATGTACCTGGCCCAAGTACATATGTACCCATCATGTACCCCGGGTGTCCCAACGGTAACATCCAACGGTAACATCCAACGGTAACATCCAACGGTAACCTGAGTACATATGCGGTACACATGTACCCGTAAATGCGTACACACCGGGTACATGCGCATGCGGCAAAAGGTACATACACGAACGCATGCACCCAGCATGTACTCTGCCGTGGGTACATGCCGGGTACATATGCCGCGCCGCGAGCAAGTACACGTAGGTACAAGGTAGAGTACACGTGTACCCAGCATGTACCAGACCCCGTTTTTGACTGTTTTCGTACACGTTGGGTACACGCTGGGTGCACGCTGGGTGCACGCTGGGTACACGCTGGGTACACGTTGGGTACACGTCCCCGGTACATGTCGGGTACATATGCACGGGGGTTTCCAAAATTTGTAGGGTCTACTCGAAGGTTGCCCTCCTCGATGCCGCAAGTTCAATCGAGTGCAAGTGGGTACAATGAAGTTCCGGACCGCATCCATGGACAAAAAGTTCAAGACAGTGCAATGTTACTTCCGATCCTTTTACGTCGAGAGGGTGAGGACGAAAGGTCGCGAGCGAACAAAGGAAAAGGCAAAAACAGACCGGTGAGTGCACAATCATGTACCACCAGTACCCGTACACCCTCGGTACATACACACCTAACATGGGAACGCGTGGGTGCATGTGTACCCGTCATGTCTTCATACTGGGTACGTCTTGGGTGCACATGTACCAGTGTGCAGTAGTGTACGGGCCGAACATGCACGAGCCAAGCGGTGCGAGACTGATTTGATATCGATGTGATGGTGCATACGTGCTTGATGTCGGGAGGGGTGATGCTTGTATTCCAGGTTTGGCCGGGTGGATGACATCTATCGAGTGGAGCTTGGAGGAAGACCGTACGTGTTTGTCAAGGTTTCGTGGCTCAAGAAGCCAACTAAAGCTTTAACGGCCGCTTTGCGTGCGAGGCATTCCATCATAGGAGCGGAAAGTGTTTCAAAGTGTTTCTACGTCTTGGCTGGACCCAGAGAATCCGGCCACTGAATTCGATCGAAAAGAACCGTTTGTGCTTGCCGAGGAGATTGCTTCTCAAGTGGTGATTCGAAAGCATCCTTGCATGGAAACCTCGGTGGTCTTGGATCCGCTAGCCGACTTCTTTGAGCAGATTGTCCGAGATGAGAATCCCAGTGACGATGAGGCATGATAGATAAACACAGGTAAATGCAATTGTATATAATGATCGTTTTTGTTATGGTGAATTGTTAAATTCACGCATGCGCAACGCGAAATGATGTGCTACAGCGATGTTCGCAAATGTTCTGCACAAATCGTTCAGTGCGACGCACACGTGTGATAATTTTAGCTTGTGCAGGGGACACATCGATTTGTGGTGCATCAGTATGCAGCGCGACATACATGTTTATCACGCGCAGTCATATTTTGCAATCTCGACGTTCATACAATGTTGCACCAGATGGACATACAATACTCCGCAGTGGACGCATGATGCTGCGCAGTGGACGCATGATGCTGCGCAGGGACGCATGATGCTGCATGATTAACAATACATACATGCAGTGCAGAAATATCGTGTGCAATACCATCATCATCACACACATGCTGGACATAAGTATATACCATGTTGTCATCATTATAACAGCATGCTGTGATTGATAGTGTGATAACTTTTGTCACTATCCCACTTATCACTATCACATACTGCAACTCATTATCACACACTGCAACTTGCTACATATACTGTAACTTGTGCACTCAATTACACTGTGATAATAATTAATCTGATCATATAAATCTAGCATACATGCACATATGCATACCAGCCTGATCACGATAACGGTTGGCACACACATGCATATACCATCAGTGTAACATGGATGTATTTGCAGAGGATTAAAAAGTAAGGGCTTATCTGTAAACCATCATGTAGTTCTGTTGATCGATTTGATGGCGATCTGTCCGCGCCTAACCGACCATGGGCTTGTACCCCATGGAACCGGGGGTTTATCCAGCAATACATCTATACCACACTGCAACATGCATATCACACATACATGCTAGATCTTGCAAGTAGGCTATATTGCAAAACCAATTGGTGTAAGGTGCCAGTCTTGGTCATTAAGACAGGAAGTAGCTCAGTTATCCCTGGCGGAGGATTTGGGATGGGATGACTGTTCTCCTGTTGATCAAGATGGAATACATACCGGAGCCACTTGTGATACCATTCAACTCATCATCCATCATGATGGGAAGTGCAGGATTACAACAGTACAATACAATAACTAAATTGATATGCATCATACTTGCTATATGCTGTCCATTGGTATACAGACTAACTTGTATGATTAATCACTAACAATTTGCTCAAGTGTACTAAATCAGTAAGTACCTGCACAATGCATAAGTCACTGACATTACTATGTATGCTGATATTACACTGAGTCTCTAAGTGTAAATGATCAAGTATTATATCAACATCACATGTATGATACATAGATACCATCCAACAAACACATGTGCGTGTTGGATGTCAGTGATGACGATAGATAAGGGACAGGATAAATCCACATGCTGAGAGGGCTGGATGGAGAATATCTCCAGACCCGAAGGCAGTATACATTGTTCACAAAACAGCTGGTAACTGTTGAACACTGTCCATGCCCCTTTCACTCTATCGCTGGAGCAACACCATCGAGTACTATGCATCTGACAGTTGATCCATGTCGCAAACGTGTGCACATGATGATGGTACGAATACTGTCGGGTTCGAGCAATCTTAACACTCGCGGACAACCATAAGTTCGTCATTAACATTCACTGGTGTCGGTAACCGTCCGAGCAATCTCAACATAGTACAAGATCGTAGAGCTACAAAAAAGTTTAAATTCGGATATTCTGAGATCGAACACTAAGCTCCTTCATGCAAGCCCAGATTTCCAACATGAAAAAGGATGAAAACAGCAGTAAAATATTTTCATAAAAGGTTGGTATAATAACCACAAAGTACGAATTATTATCCAAAGCTGTGAGCAGAACTATCTTTGTTAGCACTCTAGCACTGGCACGCGAACAGCCACCTAGCACTCTTGTGAGGCAAGATAATAATGAGTCCACTAGCCTGACCTACAGTCAGAGCTTACTTATATCTCAATGCTCTGTCGCATTTCCCAAAACTGTAACGGGTTCTAGCCCCTAAATCTTTATCTGGTCAATGGAAAGTCATTATTCCATGCCAGCGCTAACAATGTTACCGTTCACCACATTTTGACTGACACGTCAGTGGCAGAGTAGTCACTGTCATCTTCATCTTATCATTTCTTGGTCACCCGATAATGACCATATCTTCTCTGGCAGGTCTGCACCTCTCGGGCAGTCACATTCGCGAAGCCTGTCATACTGTCACCTCTGCCACGCATGTCACCAGCTGGACAAACCCGGCGCGGTACCATGAGAAGCCGGCGTTTGTTACAGCTGTCGCAAACGTGTGCACATGATGGTACGAATACTGTCGGGTTCGAGCAATCTTAACACTCGCGGACAACCATAAGTTCGTCATTAACATTCACTGGTGTCGGTAACCGTCCGAGCAATCTCAACATAGTACAAGATCGTAGAGCTACAAAAACTTTTAAATTCTGATATTCTGAGATCGAACACTAAGCTCCTTCATGCAAGCCCAGATTTCCAACATCCCCCATCTGTAGCTGCTGCGTGCAGTAGCACAGACTCAAATATGGGCTTGTTCAGCATACTGTGTCGTATCACCATCTGCCATGAACTTGCCCAAACTGAAAGTGAACATACCAATGCCTTCACCTTCTCCACCCTGTAACATCCTGGCTCTGACCAGGGGATTCTTAAACACCAAAACCCACATGCATCTGCGGCCAATAGGTCCATGTTCCAGATGCCCAATCACATGCAAGCGTCCAGACTGACTCAATCGTCTGAAGTACGCAGCTCTGCTTTCGGTCATGTCTGTCAAATAGTAAGAAGGAACATGGACACATGCCACTACACGACTGGCCATAACTGCCAAGGGAAACGCGATGTCCAGCGCTGCGAAGCAGGGCGAAGTCACCACGGCATCACAAACACCATACTTCTCTTTCCATGCGCGATAGTTACCTGGCTGGAGCGCGTCATGCGCCTCAGACCAACCCAGCTGAGAATTCCAGTCATTATTCATAAATCTCAACTGCGGCCACTGCTCCACCATCACCTCACTGATGACCCCAATGCCTGCCCACGGATCCCACACGCCATCGATGGACTTCCAGTCCACCTCTGTCGCCAAGCGCCTCACCTCGGAGGGCACTGTGATGACCAGCTCAAGCCCCCACTGCAGCGCACTAGCTCCTCGCACCTGAGCCTTGGTCATATGCCTCAATTCTCCTCGTTTTTCAACTTCTTCTTCAGACAAAGCAGGCACACGAGGTGCATCCCTCAGCTGCCTTGCCATTGCCTTCTGTTCTCGGTACTTCTTGCTCAGCACCGTGCGATGCCCTTCGTTCCAGTGCCCTGGCATGAAGATCTGCACGGCCTCAGAGAGCTTGTCCTGCCTGCCCCAATCAATCTGATCTGGCACGCAAAGGAACATGTCCTTCTCCTCCAATAGCATCTCCCTTGATGAGATAGCATGCCATGGCTGAAATTTGTCTCCCTTCACCACGCGACGGGGACCCACGTCTGCTGGCAGCAGGCGCATATCTGAGGACAGCTTCTCGTTCAATTGCTGCTCCTTCATGCCCAATCTGTCCTCCAGGACACAAGAGCTCTCGTCTTCCTGGGTCTGCACCTCAGCGTTAGCAGCTTGCATCCCCGTGCCTGAGCACCTAGGACATAGCCACTCGCCTTCTGGTACTTCATCCAGTGCTGGGGTAAGACACCACAGGTGGTACCCCCTGTTGCATGCGTCGCACAACAACATTTCTGCTTCCCCATCAGTCTTCCTGCACACTTCACATGCAAGGTGCTTGCTGGGAACAGCTGCACTGCAGTCATACTGGTCCTTCACCTGTAGGTGACATGGCGCGATGCTCTGCACTGTGCTCTTCTCTCTTAACTTGGTGGCGTCCTCAAGCACCACAACACCATCTCGCTGTATCTTGACCAGCTTCAGAATGGCAGACTTGGTCGCGACTTCCATGCCGCTGCGAGGCTTCTGTCTAATGTAGACAAAGTCACCCACCTTAAACTGGTGTGGCTTAGGCTCAATGCCCCCACCCCTTCTTCCTTCGTAATGTAGAGTATCACGATGCTGTGCAACCTCCAGCCCTACAAAATAAGGATTATTCCAAGGGCTTGGACCGTCGGCTTGGAACCCCATAGGACCCGGTAGGACAGGTATGTGTTTGAGAGGCGTTGGCGTTAACACTGGGAATTCCAAGGGCTTGGACAGCAAATGTCCAGGTCCAAGCCCCGTCCAAGCCGCGGTCCAAGGGCTTGGACCTGGACATTTGCTATCCAAGCCCTTGGAACCCCCTTGGAATTTACATAAAATTCTAATCGGTTTCCAAGCCGTTGGACCGTCGGTTTGGAATACCGTAGGACCCGTCTGGACCGTCGGCTTGGAACCCCGTAGGACCTGTTATGATTGATGATTCCAATGGGGTTCCGGCTGCCTGGACGCGGCTTGGACCAAATAATAACGACATTCCAAACGGGTTCCAGCGGCTCGGCAACAGCTTGGAACGCATTAGGACCCGTCTGGACCGTCGGCTTGGAACCCCGTAGGACCTGTTATGATTGATGATTCCAATGGGGTTCCGGCGGCCTGGACGCGGCTTGGACCAAAAAATAACGACATTCCAAACGGGTTCCAGCGGCTCGGCAACAGCTTGGAACGCATTAGGACCCGTCTGGACCGTCGGCTTGGAACCCCGTAGGACCTGTTATGATTGATGATTCCAATGGGGTTCCGGCGGCCTGGGCCATATAATAACGACATTCCAAACGGGTTCCAGCGGCTCGGCAACAGCTTGGAACGCATTAGGACCCGTTTGGACCGTCGGCTTGGAACCCCGTAGGACCTGTTATGATTGATGATTCCAATGGGGTTCCGGCGGCCTGGACGCGGCTTGGACCATATAATAACGACAATCCAAACGGGTTCCAGCGGCTTGGCCATAACTTGGAACGCGTTAGGACCCGCTTGGACCATCGGCTTGGAACCCGGTAGGACATATTATGATTAATGATTCCAAAGGGGTTCCGGCGGCCTGGACGCGGCTTGGACCATATAATAATGACGACATTCCAAACGGGTTCCAACCGTTTGGACTGCATTAGGAACCGTTTGGACGTCGGCTTGGAACTCAATGGGACCTTTTATAGTGGTTATTTACAAAAATGTTCCAGCCACCCGGAACTACGGTTCCAACCGTAAGGACCGGAACTATGGTTCCAATCTGTTTTTGTTCTATATACATACAAACAGGTATCAAGGGCTCGGAACCATTGGTCCACGAGCTTGCTATTATGCATATGCAGTACAAAGGTGCTATTGATATGCATTGCTGTTTGAAATATTTACACAAAGAATCGTAAAGGTTCTCTATTGCTTGGTCTGGGCTCTAACAAGCTCTATAATCTGACAAAAATAGCAGTCATGCTGCCGCATCCTCCTCATCATCCTCATCCTCATCCCCTTTTTCATCATCCTCATCCTCGTCATCATCTTTACCCTCCTTTTCAACGACGACCTCCTCACCCTTTTTCTCTTCCTCCTCTTTCTTTTGCTGCTTGCTGCTTCCTTCAGGAGCAGCAGCTTTCCTTTTCTTGCCGAAGTCGACGTTCTTATCGGTTTGCACCGTGCTGTTTCTTACATATTTTGTGGGGATCCTGCGGAGTACAGACGGCGGGAACGGTCAGTCCAAGGGCTTGGAACGGCCCGTCCAAACCTGGGACGGTGTGTTTTGCGTAAAACAACACATACGCGTAAGTAAAAAGAAAATAGTAAAACAATGGGTAGGGACTAACCAGACAGTGGGCTTGTTTTTTACGGCGGGGACAATAGAGGACTCGTCGTGGGCGAGGTCCTCGCCCTTGATCTTTGCCTCCTTGCCCATTTTCTTTTTTAAAAGTTTGATGCCCTCCGCATGGTGGGAGAGCATGCGGAAGATGTAGTCTTTATTATCTTCGTCTTTTATTGCGTAGAGGGTTACCTCCACGCAGTCCTTGGGCACGACAAGTCCCTTAAGACTTGCCACGCCCGTTGGGCCCTCCCCCACCACGTCTAACAAACCGCGCGCGATGCAAAACTTTGAGATGTTCGTGAAGGAATCCGTGTCCGCTGGCGGCCGCGACTTGTGCCCCTTCTGGGCACCGTGGAATATTTCGACGAAGCGACCGCTGGTGAGCTTACCATCTTCTTCGCTCTCGGTCAACGGTTCCTGTATATTCGAAACGAAAGACACAACAATATGTCAGTCACGGGTGGAACGGTGGTTCCAAAGGCTTGGACGATATTTAAAAAACGGTTCCAAAGGAGTTCCAAAGGGGTTCCAAAATAGTTCCAAACGCTGGGAATAGGCCCGTGCTCGTGCGTGAAATAAAGTTACTTAAAGAAACCCGTGGACTCACAGTTCCAGTTGTTTGGAACCACGGTTCCAGCGGCAGTACACGCCTTTTGCTTTTGCGGAGGTGGCTCCTCCACCTTGACTTTCTTCTCTTCTTCTTCGCCTTGTCCATCGTCTGGGATGGACTCCTTTGTCCATCCATTGATAGATTTTACGGCATCATAGAGCGGCCCCGACTTCGGTCATACGTAATCCGAGGACATAGGTCCAACGGCTTGGAATCGACCAGGACCCATTGGACTAACAAATTTCGGTCCAGCCCCTTGGAACCCCGTAGAACCGTCGGCTTGGAACCCCATAGGACTCCTAGGGAAAAACCCAAAGCTTCACCTTGTAATTCCCGGCGGTTTCCAAAGGCTTGGAATTTTACCAAATATTTTCAGGACGGTTCCGGGTGCCCGGAATGGTGCCGTCCAAGCCTTTGGAATAATCCCTATTTTGTAGGGCAGGCTGCAGCCAGCGTGCACCATTAGTCGCTTCACCACCTCTGCTCTCAGGAAGAGGTCCTTGACTCGAGCGTCCTTGTCATCTTTGACCTCTGGGCTGAAGTCCATGCTGGGCGCTTGCTTCAGATCTGGCGGCACCACTGCTTCTTGGGCAAATAGCAATGTGAACGGCGCCACTCCTGTGGATTCTTGGCGTGCTGCATTGTAGCTCAGCACGAGTGGCCAAAGCTGTTCGTCCCACTCATAGTCGAGGCCCTTCTCCAAGGCGATCTTCTTGAAGCAAAACTTCATCGTGCGCACCACCCGCTCGGTGAGCCCATTGCCTTCTGGTGAGTCTGGCGAGGTGACTCGTCTGTCTATTAGACAGTATCTGCATAACTGCTTGAACTCGCCCTCGAACTCTTTGCCTCCATCCACCAAGCACTCTGCTGGCGCACCGAACACAGCCAGGACATGACTGCGAAACGCCGCTGCGATGGTCCTCGCCTCCTTGTCGGGAATGGGCACACAGACTATGAATCTGGTGTAGTGCTCGGTCATGATGAGCACCCTGTTGTTGCCCGCCTTGGTCTGTCTCCTCGAAGGCCATGCCAGGTCCAGCGACCAACGATACATGAATGAAACAATCTCGAGGGGGGACAAACACGCCTCCTCTCTTGCATAGTGAGTTTTCACGCGCTGACAGGTCTCACACTGAGTGACCACAGCCTCAACGTCCTTCTTCAGGTCGGCCCACCAATGGCGCTGCCACAGAAGATGCTGCGTGCGTCTTATGCCCCAATGGCCAGTTCTGGAATGGTATTCCTTGACCAGTGCAAGACGGTCAGCAGGCAAGCTTGGGTATTCTCACTTCCTTGCCAGACAGCGTGATCATGTAGATCTCGTCCGTCGCCTCATCCCATCGATGTCGTGCTGCGCGTCTCCTCACACGACGAACTTCATCCTCTGGCAACCTCACGCTGCCATTGGACTTCAACCATCTGAGGCACCATGCGTCGTCATACACATCTCGATGCTTATCACGGTCGACCTGCTGTTCAGCCACACTGGCCATCAAGTCCGCGAACCTGGTGGTACACGCCAACCTGGGGAGTCTCATCTCCACATCTTTGGCAGGCGGACTCCAAGCAGGCACGTCAACGCGCGCTGCTGGAGTTGCGCCCTCCTTCACGAAGTGGCTCTCGTGCCTCTGGCGATACTGCTCGATGACGTAGAGCTGCCACTCCTTCTTCTTCTTCTTCTTCTTCTTCTTGGTTCCAGCCTTCTGTCGCTGAGCCCCAATTCCTTCTGCACCTTTCTGCCCTTGTGAGCACATTATCGGCAGATTCTCTTCCCAGTCACGGTGACTCAGAATGGTCTTCGCCACCTGCTGAGTGTATGCGTTCGAATTCTCAACCCATTCTGCCAGCAAAGCTTGCCTCTGCTGAAGGTCCGACCTCGCGTGGTCTGCCCAGTTGTTGTCTACAGCGATAGACTGTCCTGGGGAACTCTCCGCCTCCGGGGACTCCTCGCTGTGAGGAAGCCCCTTCCTGCTTGCTTCTGCGACCGCCATAAGCAGTTCCATAGCCCTGCGATCCATGGCCAGGCCCAGAATGCTTGCCAATTCTACGTTGTTCAGGCCATCGGCCATGCGTAGCTCACTTGCGCTGTAGCCCATACGTAGCTCGCGCCTTCTCGTCGAGGTTCACCTCTCGGGATTCTTCCTCGATGTTCTCATCGTCCTGGTTGCGCACCACGGTGCCCATCCTTGCTCTTCTGAATGCTCTCGACCCTTGCGTTGCCATGATGGTGGGAAGAGCCCTTAGCGGTTCTCCCACCACGTTCACCACGTAGTGAGGCGCGCGGTCTGTTCTTATCACTGGTCTGGGACTGCACAGGATTGACGATACGACTCGTCCTTCTGGTCTCACCACCTTGCTCATCACGGAGCGAAACTGGTGGATCTGGAACAGGTTGCTCCAATACGCTCGCAATCGATGTGCGTAAGCGCCTGCTTGTGCTGCGTCAAAGGACACTGGTCGGCCAATGACGCTGGCAATGTACGGGAATACCTCGTCCCTAATCTTGGTCCCTGGTCTGTGCGACAATGGGGACACGTTCTCCAGGATGTATCCTGGGGGCCTCTGCTGCTGTAGCTGCTGCAGCGTGGACAGAAGCCGAACCACTTCATAAAATAATTTGCTGTGCCTGCCATCCAGGCCAGTAAGCGTTCCAGCAGGGGAGAGATCCTGGCATGGAAACCCACACACCATGACCCACTGACGTCCTCGAAGAGCTCCTGCCCGTATGAAGTCGGCGCTCGTTGGTAGGGCCCCAATTTCTACTGCACTGGGCGAGATGAGGTCAGGATATCGTCGCAGCAACGCCGTACACCTGGCTCTGGCCACTGTCTGACTGCTCGGTGATATGTCTTGATACAGGTATCGATCCACCTTCATGCCACTGCGGAGCAACATCTCCAGACCAGCACAGAGGCCTCCACATGGCTCATAGCAAACCACGCCTTCCTCTCGAGCTTGCGAGAAGAACCGCTTGCTCAACACCCTGGTGTCCACCTTCTCAGGCTTCAAGATGCGTTCGCCTTCGAAGTACTCATTGCTGTATACAGCGGGGCTTCCTTCGCCATGCGTGCCTCGTGTAGGTCGCACCAGGCTCAGCGCTTTCCAAGCCGCCCTTGCTAGCCTTCCAGAGTCGGTCACCAATTCGGGTAGATCAGTGTCGAACATGTCCCCATGATTGCACTCCAATTCCTCCTGGTGATGCAAATCGAATAAACGATGCACTGGTCCCGTGCCCAGCTGCTCCACGGCAGCCCTCTTTCAGTAGTTGGCAACCTGCACCTCTGGCGTGGCCTCTTCCCCTGGGGAAACATCCCCAGCCAACATGAAGCACAGGTGGTCGCAGAAATCCTCCGTGCGAACTTCCCCCACGCCTGCGTGAAGCGCAGTCACCTTTTCCCTCTCATGCCTTGCCCCAGTCTCGTCCGTCGTGGACGGTAACGGGTAGCGAGACGGCACGTCAGCGTTGCTGTTCTTTGCTCCTGGGCGATACTGCACCGTGAAGTCGAACTCCTGCAAGCTGATTGCCCAGCGCAGGTGCTGTCCCTGAAGATCAGCCTTCTCCATCAAGGTGGTGAGCGGCGAGTGGTCAGTTACCAGCGTGAAGTGTACGCCATGCAGGTACTGTCTCAACGTGCGCACTGCCCACACCACTGCAAGCATCTCACCCTTGAAGCTGGCGTACTGCCTCTCTGTCTTGCTCAGGGATCGACTGATTGCCATGCAAATGTATTCCTTCCCATCGTCATCCTTCTGGCCCAGCACTGCGCCAATGCCATAGGTGCTCCAATCGGTGTACAATATGAGGGGTCTGTCGTAATCGATAGGCCTCAGACATCTCCCAGAGCAGAGCGCGTCCTTCAGCTCCTGGAGCGCTTGGTCTTGATCCTTCCCCCAAGCTCCCTTGATGTCGGTAATCTCTTTCTTGAGCAGGTCGTTGAGAGGGCGAGCCATCTCAGAGTAGTTCGGCCCTCCTGGCTCACCCACTAAGCCCTTATAGTAATTCATCATGCCCAAGATGGAACGAAGCCCCGTCTTGTCCTGCGGCCTCGGAAGCTCCTGGATGGCCTTGCACTTCGCTTCCTGCGCGCCAATGGAGTTATACCCAATGCGGTAACCCAGAAAGTCCACCGTGGCTGCACCAAAGGTGCTCTTGCCTGCGTACAATCTTATGCCAGCGTCCCCCAATGTGCGCAACAGGTCCTCGACGTCCTTCAGATGTTGCTCAGGCGTGGAGTCAGTGTAGACCACCACGTCATCAACGTACGCCACAGTGCAATGCTGCAGGTGACGTAACTCGTAGTCCATGATTCTCACAAACGCAGATGTTGCTCTAGCAGCCCCAAAGGGCATCGAAGTGTACTGGCACAACTGGTTCTTCCACCAGAATGCCGTTTTGCTCCTGTCCTCTTCCGTAGCCATGGGAATCTGATGGAAGGCTTTGGTGGCATCCAGCGTGGTCTTGAACTTGGCCTTCGCCACCTTCCGGTAGAGCTCCTCTGGTCGATGTGGCAAAGTGTTGTCCTTGAGGGAGTGTCGATTGACGCCCCTAAGGTCCACGCAGAAGCGCGTCTGGGTCCACAAGCCAGTCTCATGATCCTTCTTGCCAGCCACGACGACGTTGCTCGCATGTCTGCAATGCTTGGCTGCAGGCTCAATGAAGCCATACTCCAGCAATTCCTTGCAGTGGATGTCAATGATCTCTTGTTCGCCCGGGCTGTACTTCCTGGGTCTCTGGTAAGCAGCCTTGGACTCGTCCACAAAAGGGATAGAGAACGTGGTGTGCTCTGCCTTGCCCTTGTAGCCTGTCAGGTCGTGAGGGCTGTTGGCGAAAGTGCCCTTGCATCTGCGAAGGACAGCTCGCATTTCTTCCCAGTGCTCCTCCTTGAAGTCAGGATGCCCTCCAAACGTGGCATTGAGCTCAGTGTCGAGCCACGCTGCCTCGTCTTTGGTCACAGTCGTGTCACCCAGAGGTTGAAGCTCGTCCAGCACGGTATACGGCAAGACCTCATCCTGCTCCGCGACATTGGCCTGCCAACCCGGTTCCCATTGCCTCGACGATTGCTGAGCCTCCCAAGAAGTGCAGGGTGACGCACTCCAGGCACTCCGCGTGGGCGACGTGACGCCATGCGCAGGCATGTTCTCCTTCAACGCGCCAGCAACCCACAGGATTCCGCACAAAAGCAGAAAAAATCCCAAAATTCTGTTGAACCGCACTGCGGCTGCCGGCGAGTTCGAGGCGAAGAAGCACGCCACTAATCTCCACCCCCCGAGCGCCAAGCGAGAACTCCCACCAGCAGCAGTGGAGATCACCAGCGCAAGGACAATCACGAGGTAAGCGGCCTGCGCGAAACGATGAAGTCGGAGATTACGCCGAAGCTGTGCCCAACGCGACGCAAAGCGAGGCTTGTCCAACCTGGCCGGCAAAGCGGGCAGGCGCACGCGGCCCAGCAAGAAGACCTGGGACCATTGTAAGGATGGAACAGCCCACCCCCGGCCCCCCCGAACGTCACGCGCGTCCAGAGGGACGCCCACGACATGAGAAGCCTGGCGTGCCCTGTCCTCAGCGTAAATATCGGCGCAGACCCAAAGCCAGGCGAGGACCACGAGGAGGAGTGCTGCGGCACACTGTGACCAGCATGCCAAGGAAATGACCACCCCCCGGAGGGGCACCACCATCCAACCAACCTTCGGTACGAACACGGTGTACGCCAGCATAGCTGCCTGTGGTGCGTACGATAAGGAGCCCAACGTACCAGACATACGCGAGGGCCCACAGGACCCAAATGTCATAGCCTGCACGACGAGGATAACGTCGAGCAATCGACCACCACAACGGCAGTCGGTGTGAAAGCGAAGCCACGCAGCGCTCCCACCAGATCTGAAAAGGGCACCATGACAGATACCACGTCATTGTCTCAAACGTCGCCCAAACGGCGACCATAGGAATGGGACCTCGTCCCAGCCACCACCAAACTACTGCACTGCTTGCAAGCGATATGAACGCCCGCAGCACACCTGGCCTCATGCGGACTGCCTGTGCCGGCAGCCCACGGCCACAGCGTCGGTCGTGCGTCAGGGCTGCCCGCCCGCTGTGCCCGGGGAGCCCTGTTGAAAACGCGGCTGCTGCCTCTGCGTCTCTCGTCGTTGCTGTGTGTGGTGCTCGAACTCCTGCGTCTCATCTGTGCACACTGAACGCGCCGGAGAAGGCGGGCACTGCAAGGTGAGGCCGGCCGGAATCCGGGACGCTCTCGGCGCGGAAACGACATGGGATGAAGCCCCATGGCGCCCATCCAGTGGAAGGAGCAGATGCGCGTGCAGCACTGCGTGCGCCCTGTCGACGTTCAGCCGCACCGCCAGAAGGGTGGCGCTGCTGAGACGCAGGGGGGTCGCGGACCTCGTACACGTTCCTCGTCCGCATCTCGTCCATGTGCTCAGGCCTCTCGGTCACCCGAGCCTGAAGGGCGGGCGGCTCATCCGGTGGGAGACGACGTGCCTCAAGGGATTCCAGCGCCGGCAGCACCCACGGCGCTGCCGTGACCTTGGTTCCCCACTCCAAGTGCGTGAACTTCCGGTCGTCTCGCATGAGGTAATCGTTCGTGAAATGAGCGCGCCAAGACAAACACCGCTGATCCTCCATGAAAATGTAATGGACCGGCTTGGCACCCGGGTGCTCCATACAGCGAAGCACGTACATTGACTCCAGCCCCACGTAGGAGCATAGTGACCTCTCGATGTTCCTCGCATGGCCCCCCTCGTGCGTCTACCCCGAACCAAAGTTTGTCAGATCGGCATAGGCCGACGTGATCGCCTCCAGCAGGTTGGAAGACGTCGTCTGTCCCCCAAGAGGGAGGCGCCAGCCCTGGTTCCCGCAATGAATGGTCTTCTCGTGCTTCCTGGCGACCTTGCCGGAGATACCTGGATGCTTCCGAAGCCGGAGACCTCGTTCACTGTTGCACACGCCAAGCTCATACACGATATGGCGGCCTCGACAGCGATCCACGAACGTCACGCCAAACTTCACCATGAAGACGGCGAGGTTGCGGAGATCCCTCAAGGCCCTCACCTCCTCCACGGACAGAAACTTGTGCACTGAGGTGTCGGATAAGCGTGTGGCTCGCTGCACGGCATCCCAATCTGACCCCGATGGAGACGGAGGTGTCCTCGCGGGGGACGGAGACAGACGCTGCGCCCGTGGTGGACCCGGAGGTGCAGAGGATACGTCTCGCGGGGAACGTGGTCGAGACCCACGCGGGACATGGATTGAGTTCGCCCACGAGCCAATGTTAGTCAGAGCAGGCGATGACCCTCCACGAGGAGAGCCAGCAGGACTCAAGGGTCCAGCTGCTGTGGCGCAAATGAGTGAAGGTGACAACGCACGGGAATTGCCCGCGAGACAACCGTCGTGGGATGGTGGCGATGGCGTCGGTGAGTAGCCTCTGCGCGGCGGCGACCTCGTTCGCGTCAGCGCGGGCCTGCTGGCGGACCTGGCACGAGACGGCCCAGCGGCGGCCTGAGACGGTCCAGCGGCGGCCTGAGCCGGTCCCGCCCCAGCAGTAGGCGCAGGTGGCTGCGTCAGGGCTCGCTTTGTGAGCCTGGTGTTAACCATGTTGCCGGGTGGCGGTGGCCTGCGTTTTGCACCTGCGTCAATCGCATCGTATCCCTGCTGCTCGGTGTTGACCGACTTGAGCATCCTTCTCATCTCTCCCAATTGTATGTACTCCTGGGCGGCTGCATTCTCGGAGAACACTCTACCGTGCCCACCAAGACCATCTTCCACCGGGTAGTACTTGGCGTTGGAATCCAGAGAGACGAGCTCCAAGGGTGGTCCTTCTTGGCCGTGTCGAACATACTGCTGGAATATGCCTTTCGAGAGGGACTCCACGTCCACTGGGCAGAGATACCTGAGCAACTGGTACTGCCAGACACCAGTGCTTTCGTACCAGTGAGGGAGCTGGAGCTCTTGCAGCAACTCCTCGCCATTGCACACGAACGCGTGCTCCAACGTACAGCCCATCAAGTCGAGGTACTGCGTGGCTGTGCTCGGCTGGACACAGAAGGCGTTCTCCTTCAGATCCCACATGAGGGTCCCAGTGACCTCACCACTGGGGTACTTGAGCAATGTCTGGACCTTGTCCTGCAGCTTCTGGATCGGGGTGAAGTCGAGCCTTGAAATGCCTCTCGGCCTAGGCATGACGACGTTGTGCTTGCTGGCAGAGGACGGTACGTGCGTCACGTAGCTGCCGCTGAGTATCCAGCGGTCCGTCTCCTCGTCACACACACACACACACACATCCTATATTGAAGGTTTTGTTGGTGTGGTGTTTGTTTAGATGGCAGAAATACCACAGATACCTGCAGATCCGTCCAGCTGGTTCTTTGATATCCTGGGTTCTTATGATTCCTTCAGCAGATTCAAAGTTCCAAAATGGTTAACTGGTTATGCTGACACTCAGACCCGGTATGATGAGAAGATAGGGTACTTTGATGCCATCAGCAGAATGAAACCAGACATGAGTCGATACAGAGATCCAGAGATAGAGCCTCAGGAACCAGATGAGGAATATACGGAGGATCATGCTCCACCTGTCTTCACAGACCCAGATGATGGTCAGATTCATTCAGCAACAGTTCCAGCAGCACTCGTTCCGAAGGTGAAAATGAATCCACCTAAGGAATACAGAGTTGGACAGGATGCAGAGGTATGGATTGAGACAGTGGACAGATATTTCCGGTTCACATATCCTGGAGCATCAGACAAGGATCTCATCACAGTCTTTCTCGCCTTCCTTCAGAATAATGACAGACATTTCTTTCATGTCGTGGCTAAAACACCTGATGCCACGTATGAACATGTCAGGACCACATTCCTCAGGCAGTTCGGGAATCCCCACAAGAAGTCAGTTGCCAGAAAACATTTGATGGCATTACAGCAGGGCAACCAGACATTCTCGGATTACCTACGTACATTCACGTCACTGGCTTCGTTAGCATCAGTTGATTTGGATGATGTCCTGATTAAGGATAGGTTTGTCAGCAATATGGATTCAGACCTCAAAAAACAGTTTCATCTTAGATTTCTTACGGATGATGAAAGAAATAACCTGTCGTGGGCACAGACCACACAGGTTCTGCTCGATTTGAATTATGTAGTTCATTCGAAGCAGTCAGAGACCCTACATTATAGGCCGGACAGAAGGAACAGTCAGGAGGTCCAGTCAGAAAGGAAAAAGACAAAGGTCGTGGCAATAAGCCATATGACCGTGGCAATCAGAATCGTGCCAATCAGAATCAGGCCAACCAGAATTCCCAAAAGAATAAAGGGAAAGGCAAAGGAAAAGGCAAGGGAAAAGGAAAAGGAAAAGGATCAGCATCATCTCCTTCCCAGTCTTGTCAGCGTTGTGGTCGTCCAGGTCACACCAAACAGGATTGCTTCGCCACCAGAACAGCAGATGGAAAAACCATACAAGGCAATCCTCCAGCTCCTAATCCTAATTCTAACTTCAATCGGAACAGAGGACAGCAGCAGCATAATAATCGGGGTGGTAAAAATGAGTCTAACAAACTCGTAAAAACAGTCAACACCCTGGTTAAGGAGCTCCAGAATCAGCAGAGCATCAATGCAGCAGTTGCAGCTCCAGCTCCAGCATCAGCTCCAGCTCCTCAGGGCAACTCTCCGGGTACTGCACAAGTGCCAGTGATGAGGATTCCCCGATATATCAGCCTGAACATGCCACTGAAGCAAGTGGCCGGGTTGAGAGTATCTCAGAAGAAGTCCTATCCAGTCTGACACTTCAATTCCAGCAGATGGATACTCCCTCAGAACTCATCGCACAGATGCAATCACAGACATCACAGCTGAAATCACAGAAGAAGCTGTTGTTGTATAAAGGGAAAGTATATGGACAGAGTACTCACATTTTGGTGGATCCAGGAGCTACATCGTCATTTATCGACAGACAGTTCGCTTCTCAGCTTGGTATATCACCAACAGACTCATCATCATTCTCGGTGGGGTTGGCTGGAGGAAGCCAATTACCCTGTACATCCTATCTTCCCAATGCTACATTCACGCTGGGTAAGTATAAGGATTCAGTAGATCTCTATGTTATTGACATGAAACCCTACACAATCATCCTGGGACAGGATTGGTTGGAGAGAAGGAACCCAAATATTGACTTTCAGTCCAAGAACATGACGATCACCAAGACACACTCATCAGGTTCCAGTGTTCGTACAGTTCTATCCTGAGTTGAAGAAACTCCAGATTCAGATGGCCTTCCTGAAACGGAATTGGTCAGTGCCACCACTATGAGGAAGCACCTGCGACGTATACGGTCCAGTGGGTCGGCTGAAGAAGCCGTAGCTTATCTCTTTTTTCTCTCAGAGGTCGATGGTGAATTGGTCATGACAACAACTGACTCAGACACTACATACCATGGAAGACCCAGAGGTCACAGCAGCACGTGATCTTATCAGAGAAGACTTTTCAGATATTTTCCAGGAGGATCTTCCAGCTGGCCACAAGCCAGAACGGTTTGAAGGTGGATATCATCGCATCAACATTGAACCTGGGCATAAGCCGCCATCACAGCCAGTTCGTACTATTCCAGTGCCTATGATGGAGGAGCTCAAACGACAAATCATCAAATACTGTATGTCGAGTTGCGTATCCTTCGTCCATCATCATCACCATATGGGTGCCCAATCATTTTCGCTCCTAAGCCAGTGGGGAAGTGGAGGATGTGCTGTGATTATCGAGCCCTTAATAACATCACCATAAAGGACACGTATCCATTGCCACCTCATGATACCCTTCTTGAACAGCTTAAGGGGGCACGCTGGTTCAGCAGATTCGATTTCAACCAGTTTTTCCATCAGATACCCATCCATCCAGACGACATCCATAAGACAGCAATACGTACTAGATATGGTTCATACGAGTGGACAGTGATGCCCTTTGGGTTACTAACGCTCCCGCGACCGCTCTACGTGTTGGAAATCGAGCATTCTTTGACTTCATTGATCAGTTCTTGGTCATTTTCATGGATGACACCATATTGTACAGTCCAGATTTTGACAGCCACGTGAAGCATGTTCGACAGTTCTTACAGCGCTGCAGAGATCATCAGTTTTACATCAGGCCTTCTAAGGTTGAGTTGTTCGTCAGATGCATCGACTTTATCGGACACCACATCTCAGAGGCAGGCCTTTCAATCATCGAAGACAGAATCCGTGCGGTCATGGCTATTCAGCCTCCAGTGTCCTATGGTCCAACCGTTGGAAAACAGCCTCTACGCCGCATGGCAAAAGATGGCAAGTCTTCACTTCGGTCATTCTTGGGCATGGTCGGCCAGTTCAGGAGATTTATACCAAAATTCTCCAAGATTGCCGAGCCACTCAATCGTCTCCAAAAAGATAATGCAGAATTTGTCTGGGAATCTGAGCAGCAGCAGGCATTTGACAATCTCAAAAGTGCCATCTGCAATGCTCCAGTACTACAGCTTCCAGATCAGAAACTGCCATCTATTATGGAGGTCGAGGGATCAGGCACACACGTTGGCCAAGTAGTCTTACAAGATCAAGGCAAAGGTATGAGGCCGTGTGGCTATCACAGCGTCACTCTTTTTGATACACAGAGACGCTGGCCTATTCCTGAGATCGAGCTATTTGCCATTGTGGAGGGCTTCCGGTTCTTTCGTCACATCTTGCTGGGAGCTCCAGAGACTATCGTTCGCTCAGATCATCAGCCACTGGTTTATTTCCAGTCCAAATCCACACTAAGCCCCAAACAGGCGAGGTGGTGGGATGAGCTCTCCGAGTACAACTTTCGGATTGAGCACATTGTAGGCGAGAAGAATAAGGTTGCAGATGCACGTACACGTATTTCTGCTCTCTTTGAACTCACTGATAGTCTGCAACATCACATTGCCTCATTGGCAACTTCAACAGCTGATATGACATCTACAGACCCTACATTTATTGCTCTTATATCTGCATCATCGGGTCATCAGCTTCACGACATTATTATATCGCAGTATGATCGTGATACATTTGCACAATCTATATTATCCAAGCTGGCATCATCGACATCATCACAGACAGTCAGCAATTTCGAACTCATTCAGGGGTTGATCTATCGCAAGACCATTTTTGGCAGACAACTTTACATTCCACCTACTGCCAAAGTTCCTACAGATGGCGGTCAGATCACACAGCTTCGCCACATTCTACTTCATGAGTGTCACTCAGCCACTGTTTCTGGTCATGTAGGCAAAAATCGCATGCTTCATTTATTGCATAGCCGATATTACTGGCCAGGAATGACGAAGGCAGCAATTCAGTACATTCGGGAGTGCCCCGTGTGCCAACGCCAGAAAACGAGGAGACACAAACCTTATGGTCGGTCACATATCAAGGTATGGTTTACTGGAGGTCAACATTAGCATAAAAATTTGCAAATATTTTTATTCGATAAATATGTTGGCTGAACCTATCTAAACATATTATGCACTTCGGGGAGTCAAGTGGTTAAGGCATGAAGAGGTTATGGTCGATACCGTTCCGCGATCTCCCATACTTAACCATACTTAAGCACCAACTAAAAACACATATATCTCGAGATCTAGATCTGCAATTTTTTATGCTAATATTGACCTCCAGTAAACCATACCTTGATATACGCTATTGTGTGCCTAAGACAAAATGGCTTGATGTATCACTTGACTGGATTACTGACCTGCCTATCACCACTAACGGGCACGACCGTATATTTGTGGCAATGTGCCAATTCACTAATCGCTGTCATCTCATTCCCTTCAACATGACCTGGACTGCTCAGCACACTGCTTCAATATATATGCAGCATATCTTCAAGCTCCATGGTCTTCCGAGGAACATCATTTCAGATCGAGACCCCAGATTTACTTCTTCATTCTGGCAAACACTGTGGAAATCTACTGGTACGAGATTGTTTATGACGTCTTCACACCATCCACAGTCGAATGCAAGCAATGAGATAAGCCATGCCTTCATTGAGGACATCCTCAGGTATTTTTCATTTTGTTTGATGCACGATTCACCATCCTCTGGTTTATAACTGATTAGATAGTATTTTTTCCTCAGGTGTTGTTGCAACGATACTTCAGCCAATTCGTGGGAGGACAAGTTGCCTCTGGTGGAGTTTGCAATTAACAACACGGTTTCTGCTACGACTGGTTATACACCTTTTTATCTCGACTCGATGGCGCAGCCACTTTCGCCTCATGATCTGGCAATCACTATCCCGCCAGAAGCTCCTGTTCCAATACAGAATGCTATTCGAGATCACTTTGACCAGTACACGGCTGTACATGCCAATGCGGTAGACAACATTTCCCGAGCAGCAGAAATCAACCGAGCCAGATTCAATAAGACTCACATGCCCCGACAATTTGCAGTAGGGCAGAAAGTTCTTCTACGGACTGAGTTTATTCAATGGACTGGTTTGACAGAGGCAAGCAGACACTTTAAGCAGTCATATATTGGGCCGTTCACCATACCTAAAGTTCTCAGCCATGGACGTGCTTATGAGCTAGATTTCGGGGATCTCGACATTCGTATCCATCCGGTTCAGCCTGTATCCAGAATAGAGCTGTACAATGACTCGATCCAAGCACCTTTGCCTCTGCCACAGATGATCACCGAAGAAGGGCAACCACTGTTTGAGATATCACATATACTCTCATATAAGATCACTAGATGCGTCAAGTACTATTTAGTGCGATACGCAGGCTACGGCCCTGAACATGACACCTGGGTCAAAGCCTCAGAGCTGACCAATGCAGCAGACATTATAGCTGCCTATGAAGGCTAACATATATTAAAAGCCTATTGCCCTTACTTCTTGTAATATATACTAATACATGTCGATCATCTTTATACCCTGCTCTTAATGTTCTATCATTATGTTGTATCAGGAGCAGGAAATTCATCCTTCCTTGCTAAGGTGTAGTGAGCCTTGTATCAAATCATACCCTTGTACAGATACGCATACATGCGGGATATAATATCTGTGGATAAATAAAAACTGCTATGCTGCCTTTGCCAGACCGTGGTTTGTCATTCGGGTTTTATGGCCAGATTCCGCAGCTACCGGAATGCTGAGGTAGACGGAGTTGTGATCCTGATTGACATACATAACTAAACGAATTCACATTAGTACGTTGACGAATCCACCCTATGAAATGTTCGTCAGTGCGCGCGTACCGAACCGAAAAAGGAGTTTGGCAGATCGGGTGAGGATTTAAAGTGGACTCATAGAGACCCTCCGATATCTCGTTAAGCAGGGCCTCCTCCGTTTGCATTAAAAAACAAGCCTTACGTCGAAAAAGGCTCTCCATTCTGCCTGTGAACCTCGGAAGTAGCTCTTCGAGGGGAGGAAGGGGTGGATGCACTATATAAGGCCGTGGAAACATGTACCCAATGGGTTTTCGTCGATCGGCAAGCGCAATATCTATCCGTAACGTAAACCTCGGAAGATACCCTGAGCGTCACTCTGAAATACGAAACGCAAATCAAGGGGGGCTACATCCTAAGAACTGTAGGGCTATATGCCTAAGGTGAGAGTTTAAAGTGGACTTGGTTCCCCCCGATATCCTAAAACACCTTGAGGGACGCCTCATCGGTGTAAGAAGATTGGCCAGCTCAACAACAAAGACATCAAAGACATATACAAAAGGTATATATGCACCCTATATTGTGAGGTCACAACACTTCTAAGAGGGGAGATCCGTCAGGGATATGACCGATGACACATGTGTCATACATGTCATACCGGCCATACCTATCATACATGGCATACTATGTCATGTCATGTCATGTCATGTCATGTCATGTCATGTCATGTCATGTCATGTCATGTCATGTCATGTCATGTCATGTCATGTCATGTCATGTCATGCCATGCCATGCCATGCCATGCCATGTCATGCCATGTCATGCCATGTCATGTCATGTCATGCCATGCCATGCCATGCCATGTCATGTCATGTCATGTCATGGCATGTCATGTCATGTCATGTCATGTCATGTCATGTCATGTCATGTCATGCCATTCATGGAGAGACGGACTTTCGCCCCTAAACTGGGGGTGACTGTCTCTTCCTGTGTCACCCCTCGCCCTGTGGTGTCACTTGCATCTTGCCAGCCGACCGATAATAAAACACCTAAGTTATTTTATTATCTCATCTCAGTCTTCGTGTGTATCTGCGAGTGCCCGACTGTTTTTTTGGAGTCCAACCTGAATATATATCACAGACATATTTCAGGTTCTCCATTAGGTTATGGTGCCCCGACACGCTTATTTTTTTTACCTCGTTGATTCGTTGACAAGATCGCTTCACGCCCCGTGATTCTATCCTACATCTTTTATGGTACCGACATCAGCCGTAACGCGCTTTCAACGCTGGTCAACTTCCGACATTCCGACATCAGCCGTATTGCACTACGCACAACAGCGGCAGCACCGACATCCCGACATCTTTTATTTCCGACATCTTCAGCCGTTTTCTTATTGCACACCTTTTTTTTTCATTCTGGCTTCGTGCTCTGGAAACGACCGTTTTTTTTCCCGACCTCTTATACCGACATCTACGCCTTCAACACTCTGGCCAGCAGCACCTCTGCTGCCGGAAAATTGGCTTACCGCACGACGCTTTTGACCTCACCGCCGTGTTCCTCGTCGAAATCTACCCCAGATTGACTTTTTCATCGTTCGATTTGGTTATTTTTGGCGAAAGTTACGTTTTCGTTTGGGAACCCTAAGTATTGGGCTCCAGATTTTCCAGCTTACATGGCTACTGCCTGACAGTCCTTGTGAAAGGACTGGAATCTCGTCCAGTCCTATCACAAGGACCGGACGCGCGGGAATTTTTTTAACCATCCTCTTGATGCTCCTAGTGCCTATCCTCCGGATTGTAGTCTCATTGGGACCTAAACTGAGTGCCCCTTTGCCCGCTTGCCTAAACAATGTCGCAATTTCATGCTACGTTATCAACATTAAGCATGGGTAGCGTTAAAAATCACTAAATTCCAACCACACCACAGTGATAGTTTCGGATTTTGTATACCCAGGCAATTTCAACCGATATTTTGAGGGCGAAGATGACCTCCGATCATTTTTTGACAAGACACTGCAGAAAGAGCAGCTCGCGAACTTGACAACATAGGTCTCCGAATTTTCACAGGACCTTCGTGGAGGTAGCTAGCGTGAGAAACATTTCGGTCCTTGTGGTAGGACTGGCCTTTTTATTTAAATTTGAATTAATTTTACCCCCACCTCTTCAGCGCTCACAAGTGCATACCCATATCGAGTATATCACCCGGCACATGTTTTTGATAAATATTTGAGCACCCAAGGATGATCTTTAAGCACTCAAACATCAACTACATCGAAAAATCGTGGCGGCTAGCCCCCTTTTACTTCGGTCCTTGTGGTAGGACTGGAGCGTCGGGCAGTAGCCATACAGCGGCCATGGCTTCGTGTCGTCAGCGTTCGCGCATTTCTGCAGTTGCCTCCGCGCTGCAGGTGATTCGACGACGAGAACTTGCCCCTGGCTACGATCTGGTGGTGTCTGGTGGTGCTTATGCACCAGACACCAAAATCGAGTCCATCAACCCCATCGTCGACATGAGCTTTGACCGCTACGAGCTCACCCCGCAGCATCCTCCACTCTTCCCTCCACTCTTCGTGACCCTTGGCCACTGCCTGGTGGTGTTTGGTGGTGCTGCAGCCCTCATCCCGCCGTTTTTTCTCTCTGCTTTCGCACTTGTGTGCGGCAGAGTGGAGCCACACCGCATTTTCCACCTTCGCCCCCCCCCCGGGGTGGCCACGTCCCCGCACTCGC
>LGRX02033788.1:0-20010 GCA_001247695.2 Cymbomonas tetramitiformis | reverse complement strand
CACACGTCCTAGAAGGCAGAGTTGGAGGCGCCACCCACGTGTACACATGCTAGGAGCAATCACCACAAGCACACGATGCGCACCTGAAGTGCCGGCGCGAGTGCCGGGGGGGGGCTGACTCGAAGTGTCGCGCATCGGGTCATCCTCTGCATGCAGCAAGTGTTGCCCGTCAGCACACGTCCTAGAAGGCAGAGTTGGAGGCGCCACCCACGTGTACACATGCTAGGAGCAATCACCATAAGCACACGATGCGCACCTGAAGTGCCGGCGCGAGTGCCGGGGGGGGGCTGACTCGAAGTGTCGCGCATCGGGTCATCCTCTGCATGCAGCATGTAGTGACCGTCAGCACACGTCCTAGAAGGCAGAGTTGGAGGCGCCACCCACGTGTACACATGCTAGGAGCAATCACCATAAGCACACGATGCGCACCTGAAGTGCCGGCGCGAGTGCCGGGGGGGGGCTGCCTCGAAGTGTCGCGCATCGGGTCATCCTCTGCATGCAGCAAGTGTTGCCCGTCAGCACACGTCCTAGAAGGCAGAGTTGGAGGCGCCACCCACGTGTACACATGCTAAACAGACTATTGGGAATAAATGAATCTCGATCGTCGTCTAAAAACCTTCATTTTGACACAATTTTCGTCGTCTAAAAGTTATTGCCACGTCATCTGAAAAGTGCCACGTAAGCGACACGTAAGCGACACGTAAGTCGTCCCGCAATTTCTATTACAAAATATTACTGGAATTATTTATTTGTGCATGATACTTTCGTACTCGGCGAGTCCCGGTAGATTTTTTTGTTGCATTTTTGTTCATATGCGTGCATATCATGTACAAGTATGCAAATATGGGTACATCCATGTGCAATTTAGGCAACATGCACGGTACACGTTTATGAATGTGCGTATATAGGTGCTTCAATTCCCGTAAAATAAGTTGCAACTGAGATGGGTACTAGCATATGATACACAAATCTATATCATCATACAAATTTATTCAAAATACACCAAATATTTGTCTATGATGTCTTCTAGGCAAGAGATTTCGATCATTTCACCGTGCTAAGGCTACTATATTGCTGATACATTGGAATCTATATCTTCAATCCACAATTATTTGCGGTACTTGTAGGTTTTATTTCCCTCGATAGCGAGGTAACGTTGACGGCAATGTTGACGCTCTATCGGAAAACATAAATGGCAGAGCTTTATTGGTCAAGGCAATTGCATCGCACGCAATATAGGTCGATTTCCTCTTCTCGTTGATGCCGCGGAATAATAAGCGCCCAAGTGACGTCGATTGGAATGACCAGTGTCCTTGGGGTAACCCATTCGTTCCCTATTGGGCTCTGGTCGGGATAAAGTTCCGGTTCTTGAAGGTCAAAAAACATGTATTTCCGAATTCTCCAGGTGTAGCGCCACCAAACGATCCCTAAGTCCTGTCGGACATGTCTGTCCTCGTAGGGGATGTTTAAGAACTTGCATATCATCCAGCTGTCTACATTGCATTGAGGACATCGCATGTGGACCATTCCATGTGTATTGATAGCGTCTGCAGTGGCTTCATCGCGATCGCGTGTCCCATAAACTCCGAATCGTAGAATTGAAGGCATAACGTGGCCACGATATTGCAGGATTTTATACCTGTAGATAACAATGCTTGCAAGGTGATTAGCAGTTGAAGCGAGCGTCGCCCATAGCAAAAGTCGAAAATATAAATTGTGAGGATAAATGTGGAGCTATAATACCTGCAGATGGCAATGTACCTTGGTCGTGGCCTGGCTTTTGTACCTGGTCGTGAGTGGACCGCGGGTCGTGCAAGAGTAGTGTACTTTTGGTCCAATCAGCTTCGTATATCTCGCACATGCACGCCGATTCCCGTATGCAAATATGGGCACATCCATGTGCAATTTAGGTCAGCATGCACGGTACACGTTTATGGATGTGCATATTCGGATGCTTAAATTCCCAGAAAACAAGTTGCAACTGAGATGGGTACTAGCATATGATACACAAATCTATATCATCATACAAATTTAATCTATATACACCAAATAATTGTCTAGGATGTCTAGGAGCACATAAATAAGGGTAAGTGTTGGTGTATTAAGCTAGCAGAATAATACATTAGTGTAAGTATCTAATGTGAACTTGCAAATATAAAATAAAGACTGTACACAAGCGTATCTGTTTCCTAACGGCAGTTGCACCACTTTCCATCATCATCATTCTCGGGAGAGGCATCGGCGCCGATCAACTCGGGAATATAGTCCGTGGGAACCGGCATTGTCACTGGGGTTCCTATGTGAGCGACGCCTTGCTCGTCGGAGTATACATGCTCATCCAACAACCTGTCGGAACTTGAACCGAAGGGCAAGGTCGTTTCGAAACACACATCGAAAATACCCCAACGTGCATTTGTTGCCTTCCGCATTCCTGCACATATAACATTCATTGTAGTTCCTCCACAACATTCGAACAGTCATACCATGAGGAAGATAGTCAAAATTCCTCATTCTCATTCTGGGGGCAGTAGGGCATGTTGCATACATGCCAAGAACATAGGCAACAATACATTCTCGCTTGGATGGCATGGTTGGATGAGGTGGCAGGTGAAGAAAGTAAAGTGCCAAGCTGAAAAGTGAGTTGTGAGGACAAGGTAGGTGCTTAAATATCTCAGTCGTGTGGCCGTCGTGATTTCAGTTGGCCTATCAAATGACCTCTTTCAGGTGGGTCGGATCGAAGGCCCGCATGTCACAAACATAGCATGTCACAACATTGGAAATGTGAAACGTCGATAATAATTTCATTCAAAATATGTTCGAATACAATCATATTTAACGGTGTTCCAACGATAAGTCAATTTGCTCAATGACAAAGCTATATGCTGTCGCTATATAGCATCAATTCATCCGACGGAACTTGACCCAAGAGCTAAGCTCCTCTCTGAACACACGACAAAAAAGGCTGAGTGAGCATTCCATGCCTTCGCCGTCGACGCATTGTGTATTGTAGTTCTCCCACAACTTTTGGATAGTCATACCCGGCGGAAGAAGAACTGTACTGCTGCATGGGTAAGACTCCCCGTGATTTTTGGCAAACTGGTCGATGTATGTGAAAACAGACTGCCGCTTGGATGGCATGACTATGGTAGAAGTAGAAGCAGGTGCGTCGCTGACGGGAAAAGGGGGCAAATGAGTAGTTTAGGCAAGAAATAGAGCTTATGATCTTGGAAAGTCTTGGACCTGCCGAATTATTAGCCTATCAGATACCCGGTACTAGTCCGCTCGGATCGAAGGACCTACAAGTACATATCTACTATTATTTTGCGACGAAGGCGTGTCTGCGAAGTCCATGATTATCCTGTCTGCATTGCCAATCATTCTATGAAAGCAACCTCTGAAGTATGCTTTTCAGGCACCTTAACTTGCAGATGCACATCATCAACCGACCAAACGGAGTGAGACGGTAAAATGGATAAGAATATACAAAATCTGGAGCGTGTAAGTTGGAGTGTACAAACCCCATTCTTGCTGTATACTTCTGAAAGTGAGGGGTTTTGAAAATTGTGGCGTCCCGCATTTCAATGCGCACCGAGGTAACGATTTGCCCGCCAGATATCTGCTGTCTCACGACGGGGCGACCCTTTGGCCGACCTGCAAAACATGCGACGCATTGGATTTCCCAAAAGGCTAGAAACTGCAGGTAGTCCCCATAGGACCAAGCACTCATGGAATTCCGTTCTGCTGGATGCCGCGTATCCCCCGGGTACTTAAACAAAGGTCGGCATCTTGCATATGGCTGTCCTAATATATGACCCCTTGCAAAACGACAGAAAAACTTATGCCGTGCGTAATCAGCTTTCCGACAAGTTTGGGGGGCTTTGCAGTTATTCGCAAGATAGCAGCCGGTACACGTTGCAAGTTGTGAACGATCTTGAAGCCCGCAGTGCAGGCAAACTGGGTACAAAAATTTCATCCGTAAAGGCAGATTATCATGCACGATTGCGTCATACATTTGAAATTGTATCTTATGGTCCTCTTCCATCGATTTCTTGAGCGCTAGTTCTGAGGGCGAGGACTCTTCAGGGAACCATAGTAACCAAATGTTTTTATCTGGATTTTCCTTCCGCAAAGTAGCAAGTATTGTCATTGGAATTGATTGAACTGAGATGGATGGGAATAAAGGTGCGTCGATGAAGTGTCGAGCGGGGAAATGATTTTGGAAGAGAGGGGAATAGGTTTTATACCTCAATGGTCGTCGTGGTACCGCTCAACTTCATTTAACCAATATAATCATGACATGACAGATGAATCGAAACGGCTGCGACAACGGCATCGGCCTTTTTTTTAAATCGATTAATTCAATTTTAATGATGAGCGACACGCGTCCACGTAGGACAAGTTGAGACGTTTGGAAACGTGCAGAGGAACTACTTGGGCAGCCGTGACTCTGTGAGTGTCGATGGAATCGATGTAATTAGAAGTTGGGTGTCCACATGGCATGATGTGACCATGCCGAGGATGGAAACGATTTCGCATTACAGCAAATCGCGTCGGTCATGTCAATCGCGGAAGACGTCCTGTGACGCGCTGGGACGTATTCAGTGTGTCACAGTCACAAGTAATTCGGGGCAGCCATATGGTACCGGTAATTCCTTATGTACTATCAAACCGAAAGTTGTATTTACTTGCAGTTCACTGCCTGTAACGATTATAACACTATTATCAGTTCCATCCTTCAATTCAATTTGTGCAGTTCCATTATTTAAAATATTTTTCAAATATCGGAAATTTATGATTGAAGTATTCAAAACGTCTCTGCCGTATAAATTGTTTACGTATACGTCACCAACGGTCCTTTCTATATCATTACCACCGGGAATGAAAAAGTTATTAAAAGACAATGATATTGAACACTATTTAAATGAGCCTGATGACCATTCAACTATGGGTGTGATTGAAAGATTCAATAAAACATTGAAAATAAAATTGGAAGCGAACTCTGCAAGTAAAGATAGCGTAAATTGGGTTGATTATTTAGACTCTATTGTTAAAAATTATAATAGCACACAAAATGTTGGAAATATTAATAGGTCCGCGCCTGATAATATGTCATATACAAAAATAATTAGAAATGTTTTATTAAAAAGAAATAAATTGACCGAACTTCTTGAAAAAGTAGGTATAAAACCTGGAGATATAGTAAGAATTAAAACTAAAACTAAAACATATGATTAGGGGCTTCCCAGGATTTCGCGAATTTTTTTGCGAAATATAGGCACCCCCGCGAAATCGAAAAATTTCGCGAAATTTGGGCCTTTTTTGGCGAAATTTCACCCCCCCCCGGGAAATATGGCGAAATTTCGCCATATTGCTCAGATTTCGCATTTTCAGATTTTGATTTTCAGTTTACAGTAGAGGGCACTAAGCTACGTAGGAGTACTTTATAGCTAGGACTGGGCCAGCACGTCATGCATTCCTGCACGGATTATAGGTTTCACTGCGGCTGTTCCTCTCAGACACCTCTGCGGTTCGATTAGCATTGCATATCGATATGCCTCATTCTGAGTTCTCGCTCGTTGAGCACAGTTATGGTTCAGCTTCAGACGAAGGCGACGACGACCTCTCAGAGGCCGACGACGAAAACGAGCAGTCAGAGACCGAGCTCACAGTATTAGAAGAGCGAGCAGCTCGTAAAGAGATCCAACCCGTGGTTAACGTATTCGATAGATTCAAACGTCACCGCTCCGATGATAGCAATGATGATGGGCCTCGCATGGCACCTCGCGAGAGAGACCGCAAGATATCTCAAAAACCGCCAGCAGGAAAGAAAACAGCCGGCAATGGCCATCGAGGCTCGAAGGAGCCGAAAGCAGTTTGGGCAGCTTGTGGCTAAACTGGAGGGAGAGCTAGCCCTGTATCTAACTCTGGTGGCAGGATTCACTTGTGATCATAGTGATGTAGATAGGTTCACACAGATGGTTTTAGATTGGTGGAGGAATAACGGTAAGGAAGTTCCCTCTTGGGCAGAAGCTGCAAGAATTTGTTTTTCTTTCACACCGAACTCGGCCTCCTGTGAACGGGTGTTCTCTTTGGTTGCAAGTATGTTTGCTAGTGAGCAGGATAAAGCATTAGCTGACTATTTGCAAGGCTCCCTAATGCTTAGATATAACAAGCGCATGTAATTTGACATTGTAAAGATATCCTCATACTAGACCCAAAAATCTGAGTGGAATATCGATGACTCGTGATAAACCCATAATAGGGTACTCTCTTGGCTTCTAGAAATCGGAAATTAACTAATGACGTAAGGCTCACGAAGCTCGCGAAATTTTAGACTCATAAGGGTATACCGGAAGATTTCGTGCGAATTTCGCGAGAAATTTATGCGAAATATAGGGGTAACGTCGCGAAATCCGAGAAAGAAATATAGGCGATTTGAAAAGAAATCTTGGGAATTGTGTACATATGATAAAGAGTCTCAAAAATGGTCTACAAAAATATATAAAGTAAAATCAATAAAAGGATTAAGTTATGTTAATGGGGATGGTAATGAGACTTTAGCTAGACGATATAAACCAAGGGAATTATTAGAAGTTAAAGGAAATGTTTCTAACAAAAAGACTAATGAGCCCACGGTAAAAGAATTAGTAGTTAAACAAAATAAAAAAGAAAGAACTTTGAAGAAAGAAGGAGTTTCATCTTCCAATAGAATTTCTAAAAGAACACGAAGTCAAGATAAAAATAATAAAGATAATGAAACAGAAATTGATTTACGATAATTGTTTTTAAATTAGATTATATATATAATTATGGTAAGAGGAAATCAAACACAAGCTCAACGAAGACTTAATAATAGAATTTATTGTGGGTATAAAGACCCTGCACCATCAGGTCGTCCGCTTGGAAATCAAATTCAATGCAAAGCTAGTGGTCAATTAAGACGTTTTGGAAGGATTTTAAGAGCACCTCATCCAGCCGATAGGCAACAAAATAGACGAAGACGATAATTTTATATAATATATATAATATGAGAAAGATTTTGACTGATGATATTGTTAGGCAATATTGTTTAAATGAATCAGGGTTTTAAAATGCTGCATCAAATAAATCAATTTTTAAAGGATATTCAAATTTGGCATCAAAAATTTATTCAATGACTGCACCTTCTCAAAATTCTGTAGACTTTTATAATTCAATTTCCCAAAGTTCATTTATAAATCCATCTGATTTAATTCAAAATTTAAAACGAAGTGATATAAATGTATTTAGTCCTTCAAAAGATACAAGGGGTGACAATTTAAAAAAATTGGCTAATTTAAGTGAATCTGATGTAGAAACTCCAATAAGAACTCCCGAATATGAATTTCAAGAAGAAGAAGACTTTTTACAAAGTTTGGAAAAAGGAACTCCAATAAATCAAGAAGAATCTGGACCATCAAAAAGAATGACAATGAATCCTTTTTTAAGACAAGCATTATTTAATTCAGGTCAAAAGGATAGAACACCTTCGGCTGACGATGATAATGATGATGAATGAAATTAGGGAATAAAGCTGAACTGGACATCATTGAAAAGAGATATGTTAGAAAATCAAAAAAGAGTGTGATTGTTGTAAAATCCGATAATATTCGATGACTACTCGATAATGTTAGATGTCCGCTCGATAATATTCCAAGACTACTCGATAACCTTCGATGACTACTCGATAATATTCGATGACTTCTCGATAATATTCGATGAATACTCGATAATATTCCATGACTACTCGATAAATTTGATGTTTACTCGACGATATTCGTTGACTATTCGACAATATTCGATGACTTCTCGATAATATTCGATGACTACTCGACAATATTCGATTACTACTCGATAATATTTGATGTTTACTCGATGATATTCGATGACTACTCGATAATATTCGATGACTTCTCGATAATATTCGATGACTGTTTGATAATTTTCGATGCAACGTACAGAATATTCTAAAACCGTCAGATTTTAAAATGTTCATTTATCTAAGGGATTACAGACCGCTTAAAACATATAATTGACATATAACATATGACGGATGACAGATGACATATGACGTATGACAGGAAAAAAAGTTTTTTTTAAAAAATATAAAAGTGGCGAAATTTCATACTGATGGCCCCCATTAAAAAAAATCTTCTAAAATCGATTATTTTCGTGCTTGAACATAGCAAAACGAGATATCGGGACTTTTTTTGCGGTCAACATTGAGAAAATCGCAGTTTAAGGATTAGTACTCTGGTCGGGGACGACAGGCAACTGTCATAATGTCATACCATCATATTGTCATTTTCGGTTTGTGTCGTCCCGTTTTTCGTGGCGTCCCAAAAAGTTTCCGTGGCGTCGATGTCCGTTTTCGTCTGTGTCGTCCCGTTTTTCGTGGCGTCCCTTGGATTTTGGGTGGCGTAACAAAAGTTCTGGTCTGTGTCGTCCCGTTTGTGGTGTCGTCGCATAATTTTGTGGTGGCGTCTAGAAACATTCCATGTTTAACAGGCGTGATGTAAATTTTGGGCATCTGTGTCGTCCCATTCGTGGTGTCGTCGCATAATTTTGTGGTGGCGTCTAGAAACATTCCATGTTTAACAGGCGTGATGTAAATTTTGGGCGTCTGTGTCATTTTTTTCGAGAGTCATCGAATATTATCGAGTAGTCAGCAAATATTATCGAGCAGTCATCGAATATTATCGAGGGGTCAAAGAATATTATCGAGTAGTCTTCGAATATTATCGAGTAGTCATCAGCTATCAACGTAGTCATCGAATATTATCAAGCAGTCATCAGAATATTATCGAGTAGTCATCGAATATTATGAAGTGATTGAATATTATCGGCGGTCATCGGAAGAATATTATCGAGTCGGCAAATATTATCAGTGGTCATCAGATATTCAAGTAGTCATCGAATGATATCAATTAGTCATCAGATGACTATCGAGAAGTGATTGAATATTATCGAGCACTCATCGAGATGTTATCAGAAGTCAGCAAATATATCAGTAGTCATCAGACATTATCGAGTAGTCATCGAATATTATCGAGTAGTCATCGATGGTTATCGGGTAGTCATCGAATGTTATCGACTAGTCATCGAAAGTTATCGCGTAGCCATCGAATATTATCGATTAGTCATCAAATATTATCGAGTAGTCATCAAATATTATCTAGTAATCATGTAATTTTATCGATTACGAATCATCGAATATCGTGTCGAGTAGTCATATAATTTTATCAATTACGAATCATCGAATATCGTGTTGAGTAATTGTCGACTATCATCGAATGATTATTGAAACATAAATCGGGTGGTAACGAATAATCATCATGCTTTTCGAGGGGTCGTCAAATATTATCAAACATTCATTCATTATTTGAAACTTAATAACAAATAGTGAAATATTTATTTGTCACCATAATAATTTGTCAGCGAAATAACTATTTGTCCCTATCTTATTTCGGTATTTATTGTGTCTTAACTTAAATAATTTCCTCCTTTGGTTAGCATATTTAATACCTTTTAACTTAATATAAGATGGATAATCCATCATACCGCACGCACCGACACTCGCTAATTTTCTATCAGTTTTCTTATCAAACACATCAATCTTCTTATCTTTATTTGTTGATATCTTGACATATACATTCAATTTGTTTGCTTTATCTTTAGTGTATTGAGATATTGAATACTTACAAGTCATTTATATAGTCTATGTTATTATATTAGTATGCAAGGGTCTTTGTGCTCACCATTGAATAATTTCTGCAACAATAAAGTGTTAAATTCATCGAACAAGATACTTAATTTTCAAAATAACAATAATGTTTATTCAGTTTCAGATTTGAATAAAAGGTATGAAATATAGAAAATTAATTTTGGATTTAACAAATAACGAAATTGACCCAACAGCCTATTTAACTATTGCTTCTTTAACACAAACAATTCATAGATATTTACATATGCCCGAAAATTCCATAGCTATTCTAAATAGTGTCATTAAAGGAAAACAACAATCGAGAGTAGGTGACATTTGGTTGGAATATGTAAAACATACAAATAAAATTGATAACTTAATCAAAGAATATAAAATTCCTCATTTCCATTTTGGAAACAATGAAAGGCACAAATATGTCGATGGTTATGACCCTGAAACAAATACTATATATGAATTTCTTGGAGATTATTGGCATGGAAATCCAAAAACAAATGGTAAGAATATGTTTAGAAAAATTTATGCCACAAATAAAACATTTTATCAACTGTATGAAGAGACTAAAAAAAGATTGGAAAAAATTCAAAGTCTTGGATACAAAGTTATAGTAATGTGGGAAAGTAATTTTAAAAAATTGCAAAAAAAATGTCCAAAATGTTATCGAATTCGTAAATAGTTATAACAAACCTATCGTGTTCAGAGATGGACTTTTTGGGGGGAGAACCGACTGCAAAAGATTATATCATAAATGTAAAGAAGGAGAAACCATTAGGTATGTCGATTTCACAAGCTTGTATCCTTATGTCTTGAAATATTGTAAATTTCCATTAGGTCATCCTACAAAAATATATCAAGAAATTGATTTGAAAGGAGTCACTGATATCGAACAATTCTTTGGAGTAATTAAATGCACAATAATTCCACCGAATGATTTGGAAATGGCAGTATTACCATTAAGGACCTTGGGACAGTCTAAAATGGAAAAATTGACATTTCCTTTGACAAAAATGACTGGAACGTGGTGCACCGAAGAAGTAAAATTAGCTTTGAAAAAAGATATACAATTGAAAAAATACATCAGATTGTCCATTGGGATAATACATCTTATACAATTTTTGAAAGCTTTATCAATACATTTTTAAGAATTAAACAAGAGGCAAGTGGGTACCCTGAGTGGGTAAAATCTGATGAAGATAAAGATTTGTACATCAAAAAATATTTTGAAAAAGAGGGAATAATGTTACAGAAATACAAAATAAAAGATGGAGTATGGGTAGATAATATTGAATATAATGAAGGATTAAGAACCATTGCAAAGTTATTTCTAAACAATCTGTGGGGAAGATATTGTTTAAAACCAAATAAAAGACAAAATAAATACATGAATAGTGCTGAAGTATATGATATTCTATCAGATTCAAGAAACGATAATGTACTCATTCAGCCAATTAAAAATAAAAATGGTGACGTTAAATATGTAGTAGGGTTTAATGTATTAAGTGAATATTCTGAAACAAACTGTACCGTTAACGAAATTATTGGAGTATTTACAACGGCACACGCAAGAATTAAATTATACAATTTGATGGACGATGTAGGATTTCAGAACGTATTATATCACGATACCGACTCAGTGGTATACATTGAAGATAAAACAAACAAACAAGTATACACAGAACAACTTGGTGATTATCTTGGAGAATTGACTGACGAACTATACAATGATAAGAAAAAAATATATAAGAAATGTATCGAATTTGTATCAACAGCACCTAAATCATATTCTTTAAAATTTGATGATGAAACAACGATGACAAAAGTGAAAGGTTTTCCATTGAATTATGAAAATTCTCAAAGTATCAATCATGAAGAAATCAAAGATATCATTTTATACAATCACGAAAGAATTGTGGAATTAAAATATGATGTTCTTAGAAAACCAAGAAAAATTGATGAAAACAAACATTATGCAGCTCTTGGTATAGAAACAAGAAGCGAAACGAAATCATTTTCATTAAATTATGATAAAGGATACATTCAGTGGGACACATTTAATATCCTACCTTGGGGACATAAAGATATTCCTTTATAATAAATAATGAGTAAGTCAATCACTGAAAAACAAATACAAAACTTTTATTTAGACCCCGAAATAGGATTAAGTGTTGTATCACCCTTTACGGCCAAATTAAAATCTCTTGGCTATAAAGTCACACAAAAACAAGTTAAGGAAGCTATAGAAAAAACCGAAGTCAATCAAACATTTTCTCAAAAAAAGAAAATCAATAGAAAAGAATTATTTCAAATATATGGTAAAGACCCTGACAAGAATTATATTCAGGCTGATTTAGCATTTATTCCAAAATACAAACGACAAAATAGAGGCTTCTCGGTAATTTTAACGGCTATAAATATTAATACAAGAAAAGCTTATGCTTATGCTTTAACATCAAAAACTGTTAAGGATAAAAATAACAAAAACATTGATTCGGCTTTTTAAGCGTAGAGCGAAAAAAGGCAAAATTAATTACCAAAATTTTAGAATATTAATTCTTTTGCATGAAATTTTTATGTCAATTCTTATCTGATATAAAAAAGAGTTTTGGGGAAAAAAACTTTTAAAAAAAAATATTTTTGCGACTTTTATGGACATTTTTCGATAAAATAGGCTATTTTATAATATTCAGGGCTAAAAACCGACATGAAATAAACTTCTTTTCAAATTTTTGACTTCACAGAGATATTCCTCGCAAAAGTTTACGTATAATACATGTGCGGTGCTAAGGGGTGTCATATGATGTCATACATGTCATACTGTCATACTAGAGTTCCCTGAGAAAAAGGTAGCGGAATTTTAAGTTCCTTTTCGTTTCGACTGACAGCGCGCGACCGTGGCGTAGCTCGATGCTCGATGTGGTGCTCGATACTGTACGAGGTATAGCAGGTGGTTTTCCGGAGGTTTCCCGGAGGTTGGTCAGTTACTTTTATTTTTCAGCCAATCAAATTGTAGTACTGCATGAATAACTGACAAACCTCCGGAAAGCCTCCGCTTTACCAAGTACCATACCAAGTACCATACCAACGCACGCTCTTCCTTCAAACGAACCGACGCCGGAACAAATAAATATTGTCGAGTGGACATCAAATATTATCGAGTAGTCAGCAGATATTATCGAGCAGTCATCGAATAGTATCGAGTAGTCATCGAATATTATCGAGTAGTCATCGAATATTATCAAGTAGTCATCAGACATCATCGAGTATTCATCGAATATTATCGGGCAGTCATCGACTATTGTCAAACAGTCAACGAATATCATCGAGTAGTCATTGAATATTATCGAGTAGACATCGTATGTCATCGATTATTATCGAGTCATCATCGAATATTATCGAATAACCATCGAATATTATCGAATAGCCATCGAATATTATCGAGTAGTCATCCGACATCATCGAGTAGTCATCGAATATTATCGGGCAATTATCGACCATCATCGAATAGTCAACGAATATCATCGAGTAGTCATTGAATATTATCGAGTTGTCATCGAAACATTATCGAGCAGTCATCGAATATTATCGAGCAGTCACAGATTATTATCGGGTGGTCATCGAGTATCATCGATCAGTCATCGAATACTATCGAATACCTTCGGGAATTCGTCGAATATTATCGAGTAGTCATCGAATACTATCGATTATGCATCGAATACTATCGAGTAGTCATCGAATATTATCGAGTAGTCATCAAATATTATCGGGTAGGCATCAAATATTATCGGGTAGTCATCGAATGTTGGAACGTAGGTATTCAATTACAAGGTATCAAATGATTTAAGAACAATTAACATATAACTTATTGAAAACTTAATCAATATTTACTTTTCATTTACTTATAAGTTTTAATCTTTATCTTTTATATTTTGTTTTTATTTTACATTTATTATTATTATTTTTATTGTAGATTTTTTATTTATTTTTTATTGTATACACATTTAATCACGTAATTTATTCTCAATTTATTACGTAATTATTTCTTGTATTTATTATTTAGGGTTTTCTCTTGTATTTATTAATCATTTATTATCGTCTTTAGGGTTTTGGGGGCAGGCTATAATCGGTACTTAACTACTGCCATGATGCACCGGCAATCTTGAGGCCGTACAACGCATATGAGAGTAATGCATAGCTGTAACCCCTAAAAGTATAGCCAGAGGGAAACTGGATCCACACGGGGAACTCAAGCTTAGCATGCATAAAGGCCTGAGACACATCCAGATGTGACACCACCAGCTGGAATAGAGCTGCAAATATGAATAGCAGTCTGAAAGCTGATATCTCTGGGGTAGCCGAAGAGGTCTCCCATGGAAGGTAGCCTGTAGTTCTGCTGCCGTCACCAGCCATACGGGCTTTAAATATCTGACAGGCCTTGCCTGCGCCAGTAGGGTCAGGTTTGAATGGCATAGACTGTACAAATAGTGTAGTAAGGTACTGCGCATTAGCCGGAGGTGTCCCCAGCTTGAGCTTCTCCTGATTAACCATATCACCAACCTCCTGATCCATAGCTTTTAGCCAGTCTTCAGACTGTGGTGAGGATAGGGCCTGTTTGACACCGTGAGGTAGCTTAATCTCTGGTGCCGAGACCTCACGCATATGGATAATAATAGTAGAGGTAGGAGCATCAGAGAGAAACTGCTCCATGCTGCTGAAACTGCCAAGCATGTATTCTGCTCTGAGGTCACTGCTGAGTGTGTCAGAGAAGGGCAGGTAAGCCGTTGAATGAGTAGATGGGAAGATAATCAGGTTGGCTGGGAGATCAATGTGCCTGCCAGCCGGCTCGTCGGGGCAGGGCTCCAGGATAACACCGTAGGGCTAGGGGCTTCCCAGGATTTCGCGAATTTTTTTGCGAAATATAGGCACCCCCGCGAAATCGAAAAATTTCGCGAAATTTGGGCCTTTATGGCGAAATTTCACCGGGAAATATGGCGAAATTTCGCCATATTGCTCAGATTTCGCATTTTCAGATTTTGATTTTCAGTTTACAGTAGAGGGCACTAAGCTACGTAGGAGTACTTTATAGCTAGGACTGGGCCAGCACGTCATGCATTCCTGCACGGATTATAGGTTTCACTGCGGCTGTTCCTCTCAGACACCTCTGCGGTTCGATTAGCATTGCATATCGATATGCCTCATTCTGAGTTCTCGCTCGTTGAGCACAGTTATGGTTCAGCTTCAGACGAAGGCGACGACGACCTCTCAGAGGCCGACGACGAAAACGAGCAGTCAGAGACCGAGCTCACAGTATTAGAAGAGCGAGCAGCTCGTAAAGAGATCCAACCCGTGGTTAACGTATTCGATAGATTCAAACGTCACCGCTCCGATGATAGCAATGATGATGGGCCTCGCATGGCACCTCGCGAGAGAGACCGCAAGATATCTCAAAAACCGCCAGCAGGAAAGAAAACAGCCGGCAATGGCCATCGAGGCTCGAAGGAGCCGAAAGCAGTTTGGGCAGCTTGTGGCTAAACTGGAGGGAGAGCTAGCCCTGTATCTAACTCTGGTGGCAGGATTCACTTGTGATCATAGTGATGTAGATAGGTTCACACAGATGGTTTTAGATTGGTGGAGGAATAACGGTAAGGAAGTTCCCTCTTGGGCAGAAGCTGCAAGAATTTGTTTTTCTTTCACACCGAACTCGGCCTCCTGTGAACGGGTGTTCTCTTTGGTTGCAAGTATGTTTGCTAGTGAGCAGGATAAAGCATTAGCTGACTATTTGCAAGGCTCCCTAATGCTTAGATATAACAAGCGCATGTAATTTGACATTGTAAAGATATCCTCATACTAGACCCAAAAATCTGAGTGGAATATCGATGACTCGTGATAAACCCATAATAGGGTACTCTCTTGGCTTCTAGAAATCGGAAATTAACTAATGACGTAAGGCTCACGAAGCTCGCGAAATTTTAGACTCATAAGGGTATACCGGAAGATTTCGTGCGAATTTCGCGAGAAATTTATGCGAAATATAGGGGTAACGTCGCGAAATCCGAGAAAGAAATATAGGCGATTTGAAAAGAAATCTTGGGAATTGTGTACGTAGGGCCTCCTGTTGCCTCTGTGAGTGGAGATGAGAAGTGCACTGTAGATAGGTGCTCTGATTGTCTGACGAGCCTTCACAATAGTCCAGATAGGGTAGTGTTCATTAATGCCATTTAGCTTTCTGTAGCAGTCCAGATAGTGTAGTAGCTCCCGATAGTGCTGACCATCTGATGTCTGTGATACATATCTGACTGCCATAGTCCAGGTAACTGTGCCATCTGTCTGAATAAGCTGGACACATGCGTGTGACTCCTCTCCGTCAAAGAAAGAACCAATACCATGAATCCTCGAGCCTGCTGTGTCAAAGCTGTCACTGAACGGCTGCGGTCTGTCATAGGATGCATCAAACTCCCGCTCTGCCTGATGTGGGTCCGGAAAGGAGCCCAATATCTCGCCCATATCCTGATGATTATGAATCCAGTGAGGCTTGCCAACATAGTGTACCATATTTGTCTCTGTATCCAAGATCTTATATGCCAGAGAGCTGACTGATACACCAACAAGACGGCCTGACCAGGCCGCTCGCTGAGACTTTCTAGACATGCCAGGCTGTCTGGACTTCCTCTGCTGCTGAGACATAATGACATAGCAGTTCTGGCCGAAAGCTTTCAGTTTTGCATAGCCATAGTGGTAGCCTCTGATTTGATGAAATGGTGTAGAAGAGATGTTCTTGTGAAGTTGTTCCATATGAAGCCAGCATGGGTGGCAGCCAGAGGCCAGTAGTCCTCGGGCATGCCAGCTGCCAGAAGTAATGCCTTAGCCATGTCGGATATCTTGCCAATGGCATTCTCTGCATGAGGATTGTCTGTATGTACTGTAGGTGATGATTTCTGATGTAATATACGGTGCTTCTGATAGAAAGCAACACACTGAGGGTCACCCATCTCTGGAGCACAGTCTGTACGGAGTGTAATGGACTGTGGTGCATACCCCATTGCATGTAAGCTGCCGTAGAAATGAACCAGACAGGTGTAGTATTCTGATTTCTGTACGAAGGTATATACAAATATGAATCTGCTGACATAGTCAATGAACTGACATCGGTACAGATGGCCGTTGTAGCCAGCTGGTGTAATAGGTCCTGTCATGTCAGCAACCCACTTTTGGCCGGGCTGTATGGCAACTGATCTCAGCTGGTCATGGTGTCCACAGGGCTTCTGCTTCAGCTTACTTGTACAGCATGCTGCACAGAACTGAGAGCAGGTCGGCATAGCTGCTATAGCTCGCCTAGACAGCAGAGGCCGACCGAGCTGGATGCCAGGTAGGTCGTAGAGCTTAAGCAGACTGGCCGTAGAGCCGTGACCCATGACCGCATGGAACTCCACAAAGGGACTGACCCGAACAGGTGTGTTTCTGTTCCTGAACAGGATACAGATCTCAAAGGGAGTGCCATCAATGAATACTCTGTCAGGTCCGCCATCTGAGCCAGCCGGTGTCAGTGGGTGACTGGAAGCATATGTGTGCTTCCGTGAGAAACTGAATATCTTCTTACTGCCTTTAGGATAGATGTGTAGTACCTCCATAGTACATGTCTTGTGCCATATCTGGTGTTGTGGCATATACGGGACAATCCAGAAGTAGGTGGTGTTATGCGGGTCAAGGAGAAAGTCATGGTTGCCCTTAGTCAACATTCTGTCAATCATACTGATACTGAAGGGAATGTTACCATAGAAGAACTGACCCGTCCACTGCTTGGTGTGACAATCATCTGATATGGACCAGTGCTCAAAAGCTGGATGATTGTTACCCTCGCCAACAGGCAGAGAGTCACCATACATAGATACATCAAAAGCCGGGGTACCAAGTTTAGCTGTAGCTGTAGGAGAGCCGTGAGTAGTAGCCCATTTAGTATACTCGCTATTACTCCACTGCCAATCTGATGAGTCTCCTGTGCGGGTCCTGACAGCTGCTGAGCCGAAGTGGTGAGTATGCGTGTGCTAGGGTAAGTCACGAGACAGTATGATGGCGCGTCAGAGCTACGAGTGACGGGTACGATGACAGTCATCAGTGACAGGCGTTTATGTGACCAGATGACAAGGGGGTCTGACAGAAATGACTGACAGAAATACCTGACCCGAAAGTGAGTTTTGGTGGGAAAACCAGCAGTCAGAGAAATTGGAGGGAAAGCTGGTATGGCCTCCAATATTGCCAAGTCAGTTATAATTATTCAGAGTGATATGGAGTGGCTCGGAATACTATGATGATATAACTGGGCTAGTCGGCAGATTCTATGATGTGACTGTTCGAGTTCTCATGAAGTATGATGGGACCTGACAGGAGTCGACATCGAGTGATGTTCGAAAGTTCGAGATCGGAAACCATGGCATAAAGCAGCCGAGCAGGCTGAATGAAACAGTTTTGAATTTGTTACTGTGAACAGCCACACCTGGCTGTTGTAACTCCGACATTTAAGAAAGATCCGATTCACATATATGTATCATGCTTACAGCCATACATATCTCTTCTTGCAGGCTTGAACTAGGTTCCCTGTATTGTTAAGTAGACTTAGAAGCTCTTAGAGAGCACCCCCGAACAACTGGTATCAGCGTGGTTGCGTTAGACGCGACCTGTTAGTGCCGACTGAACTTCGGCTGTACAATTATCGGCACACGACTTCTCCGCGAGGCCTTTCCGCGGGTTCCCACGAGAATTCTGAAAACGACGACGTAAAACACGCTTAATTGCGTCCGCCTTTCGTCAGGGCTGCGAATTTCGACGGAAAATATATCATATACTGTTCCTGAATGCATATACCACACGTTCAAGTGTGATGTAATTCGTCTTTGCAGGTACCTTTCCGCGGGATCTGCCTTTTGTTCAACCGAAATCGGCGTCAATCGGCAAAAATTTATCGCCCGTACTGTGTGAGTTCACTGCCGTTTACGTGCGTTCACTCACAGCGCAATCATGGACTTTCAGCATGGAATTCCGCCGCACACGGCTGTAGCGGCTTCCACGGAGCAATCGCAGTTTCTTTCGGCGGCGAATTACTCTGAATCGCTCGACCCAAGAATTGTTTCGCACGTCTTTCCGCAATCGGCTGCGCACACACAACCTGGACTCTCGTACGTTGGCTCAACGCAGCAGCTAGATGTGAATTCTGCGTACGGATTTTTGCACGAACTGCCGCAGCGTAATTTTATGACGGCGCCGCCGCAATTTCAGCGGAATTCGTACGATTTTTCCGGCCCCCACAGTGGGTATGACGAGCGCAGCTCCAACGGTAGCCCAATTATGACAACGCCAGCCGGTCAATTTTGGCAGCCGCAGCCCCGTGATGATTTAGCTCACCAGAGGAATTTTCAACAGCAAATTTTTCTGCAGCAACAGCAGTACGGTCAGCAGCACCAACTGCCACCACGTGCCTTGTGGCCGCATACCACTCCGTTGCCAGCGGCTGCGTACGGCGTACCAATGGGGTACCCTTCTCCGGGTATGCTGTCTCCCCCGGTGCCGAATCCGCCAGTGCCTGAGCTCTCACCGTACCCCACGGCGTCCGTGGCACCGAATTTGGCCCTGTCCTATCCTGTTCCAGTGACGGAAGCAGCCGTTCAGCTACCACCTGCTGTGACACCTTTAGTGCACGTTGCCAGCGCAGGAATTACCCCCTCGGCAGGGGGGGGGGAAGTGGTGCAAGTACCAGTGAGTCCAGTACCACTGAGTACATTGCCCTGTGAGCCAGTAGGGGTTATTCCGGCACTGGAGACCCCTGTTCATACCCCTATTTTCACTCCGATTGCCACTAAGCTGCAGGACTTAGAACGGATGAACATGGCAGCACTGGCAGCACAATCCGTTTCTGCGACCTCCTGCCCGAAAGCGGGGAACCGAGCTTCCATATCGACCCTTTCCGCCGGAGGCTCTGGCAAAATTCCAACGTCATCGGTGACTGGAGGTGCCACTGTTGTCACTTGCCCAATGGTGGGGGATAGGGTCCCCACGTCGACCCTTTCCGCCGGAGGCTCTGGCCAAATTTCAACGTCATCGGTGTCTGGAAGTGCCACTGTTGTTACTTGCCCAATGGTGGGGGATAGGGTCCCCACGTCGACCCTTTCCGCCGGAGGCTCTGGCCAAATTTCAACGTCATCGGTGTCTGGAGATATGGCTATTACAACGTCATCGGTGTCTGGAGATACGGCTGTTATAACGTCATCGGTGTCTGGAAATAC
>LGRX02033787.1:0-23795 GCA_001247695.2 Cymbomonas tetramitiformis | reverse complement strand
CTGGGCTTAGTGCCCGTTGCTGGGGGCTGCTGCGCTAGTGCCCGTTGCTGGGGGCTGCTGCGCTAGTGCCCGTTGCTCGGTGAGGCTGAGCTGATGGCGGTGGCTTGTCAAGGATGGACTGGTAGTGGTCGGTGTCCGACTCGACTGGGCTGGTGCGCTGATTTGCGCGGGGACCAGACCTCTCCGCCGAGAAGCCCCCAAGCTCCGCCATCTCTGTCCGGAAGCAGGAGAGCAAGAAGCTCCCCCCTAAGGAGTCCACCAAGACCGCCAGGCCCCGCACGCTGCCGCTGCTAGAAGACAGCTTGTCCGAGCTCCCGACGGCGTACACCGCGGACCCTTCGCGTGCGCCGCACCCCCGCGAGCCCTCTGGCGGTGCTATGTGCGGCCCACGTGGCGGGTGCTCCCAATGGCGCTCGCGCCGACAGGGGTAGATGCCTGGGTGCATGCCAGTGACAGAGGTAGATTATGCAATCATGCATGTGACATGGGTCGATGACTGGGTGCATGCCAGTGACAGAGGTAGATTATGCAATCATGCATGTGACATGGGTCGATGACTGGGTGCATGCCAGTGACAGAGGTAGATTATGGGATCATGCATATGACATGGGTCGATGACTGGGTGCATGCCAGTGACAGAGGTAGATTATGCAATCATGCATGTGACATGGGTCGATGACTGGGTGCATGCCAGTGACAGAGGTAGATTATGGGATCATGCATATGACATGGGTCGATGACTGGGTGCATGCCAGTGACAGAGGTAGATTATGCAATCATAGCTTTGGCTGTTTTGGGAAATGGTCACCAGCAGCTGCGAATGCCTATGCTTAATGTATCAGAGGGGTTAAAAAACCAAGCTGGGTGTTGGGAAATGCTCACCGCAGACGCAGGAAAAGCGGAAGGGCAGAGAGGGGCGGAGGAGGCCTGTGCCTCACTCACCGTTGCGGTACGACCCCCTTCATACAATCTGCTGGAAGAGAGTGCTCTGCAAATTTGAATGTTGTAATCTGGAGAAGCAGGTGCTGTCGGAGCTCCCAGTGCGACAGGGCCTCAGGGTCCAGACAGGGGGTTCCGGGTGACGAATTGATGGGTGAGCCATCAACCTTTTTGATGGTCGTCGGGGCCAAGACATGCAGGGAGGTGGGGAGGGGTTTCCGGACAGAGTGATCAGGAGACCAGGGCCACTCCTCATGGGGACGGAGGCAAGAAAGGAACTCACATTTTACGAGATGGAGAATGCTTCATGGTGAGCTCGCGCCATCTTGCCATGGACGACGGCCACAAATGGAAAGACATGAACAGGTCATCCTCACCGGGCAGCCTCGAGCCCCCTTGATGCCCCCTCTCTGCCCACTTGCCATATACACCTCGAGTAGCAGTGCTTTAGGCTCATCGACCTTTTGAGCGGGAAGCGTCGGCAGCTTCCTTCTGTACTGATTGCTTTCCCTGTTTCTGTTTCCTTCGGATATATTTTGAGTATGGTCACCAAGGACGTCCAATCGCTGTCTAGCACACGCTTGCAGTATAATTGCTTCTTCGCGAATGTTGCGCACTGTTTATGTCGCTGCCATTTCACCCCTGCCGTCAGATTCGGACGCGCCATTAGCCGCTCTCCTCCACTGCTAGATCTACGCGTTTGTCGCCTGGAGCGTGGTGTCTCGACTTCTCCACAGCCGCGGGTCCTGCTGCGAAATTCGTCATTTCAGAGAAGAACTTGGAGTCACTGGTCCTTGCGCAAGCCCCTTGTGGCCGCACGGATTTTGGCTGACGGCGATCCGGGCGGCAGGCTCGGAGACAGAGCCGCACTGGTGAGTGGCCGGCGGCTGAAGGGGGGAAACGTGAGGGTCATCAACCTCAACTCCCGCCACCAGCCCCCGGAGCAGCTCACAGTTGACACACGGCTCGACGCAGAGTCGGACGGGAACATGACGGCATGGACCGGCTCCCGGTGCGCCCCCTCCGCCCACCCGCGCCGCCCACCTGCAGTCCTTCGCTCTGCATTCTCCGGCGCCTCCTCGTGCCGCAGGTCCGCGGCAGCGCTCGCCTGGGCCCTTGCTCCCCGCACCTCGAGTGACGGCCTCCTCGGAATGCGCCTCTGCTGGATGCGTGGTGCTCCCCCTCTCACTGGAGCGAATGCGATGAACGGGAGAGGGCGCGAGCCACCTCCCAACCGTTGATCAGGAGACGTCGCGGGAGCTTCTATCGCGAAAGCTTGCACTCAGGTTCCTGACGCGCAGCAATCTGGTTTGCAGTTTATTGTATGTCCGCCATGGAGATCCCAGGAGGGGGAATGCAGTGTGGGCAGGCGCTTGCGGTGCGTGGTACGCGCCAATGCCTCGCAGCAAACGCATCTGCAGGGCGCCGAGCTCCCGTGCTCTGCGCGGCTGGGCCGGTGGGCCGGTGGACAGGGGGGTCGCTGGGCCGTTTTGTGGGGGGAGCGAGCGGGATTGGAGGGCGCTGCCGGCAGGGACTTCGACGGGCCTGCCGGGTGGCCGCATGCGGAGGAGAAGGACTGGCCGGACTCCCAGCAGGCCGCCATCATGGTGATGCGGTCACGCCCCCCCAAGCCTAAGCAACTGACGTCCCCGAGATTCCAGCGCGCCGCGCCGGAGTCATCCCAGCCTAAACCTCAGGGCGTACGGAGGCAAACAGCCGCGGCGCCGCGAAAGCCAGGTTCAGCCCCACCCCTGTGCATGCGCATGCCCCGAGCCCGGCTTGGTCAGCCAGGACGACAGATCCGGCCCCTGGGAGGAGTACCAGCAAGGGGCACCGGGCCGCCCCACAAGATTCCTTCGCTATCAGAGTCCGCGCGTGGTGCGGCTCGCAGGACCGCAGATCCAGTACCCACGGAGTAAATCAAAATGTGAAGGCGACTGAGGGGAGGCGTGGGCAACAGGGGAGGAGCTCCGCCTTGTGGGCGTCGCCTCCCAGTCGGCCATGGATACGTTTCAGGCCGTGCAAGCGGGCAGGCAGTTGGATCAGGTATTACTGCCTCGAGGCCGCTGCAACCAATCTGCAGCATGGCCTCCCCTCGCGAGTCTGTGCGATCCAGCAGGCGTCACTCCCGCCATGACGGGGCATGCCCATGAGGCCCTGCGTGCCGCATCCTCTTCGGGGCGCACCCCCAAACCTCAGTGGAGGGACCCAGCCATGGCGTCCCAAAAAAATAAAGATGGGCGTAAACCCTGGGATAAAACCCTAAAAAATAAAGATGCGCGTAAATCCTGGGATAAAAATCTAAAAAATAAAGATGGGCGTGACGCATGTTACGAGTGGCCCGGCCCCGGCGACAAGCATGCAACCAGCTGGCCCTGCCCGGCGGCAAGCATGCCGTGCGTACAGAGATGGTACTTCAGGGCGACGAAGGTTGTCCGCCGCACTCCGTGCACTGCAGCCATTCCTGCCACTTTCGGGTTTCGAGGTTTCTTCCTGTTGTTCCGGAGCTCTGCAGGATTCACCTACCAGGTGGGGCTTATCGTTGTGGGGATGCCATCCTACAGATACCGGGATGTGCCATAGTCACGGCTTAGCTTCATGCCATGATCTGCTGGGAGTCAGGATAAGGTGTTCCTCATGCCTGCGGGTTTGTGCAGTATGGCGGAACGACGGGCCGCGTCTGCACTCAGGTGGAGCGTGGCAAACCAGCTTTCCATAGATGTCACAGGAGTGGCGAAGGGAGGGGACATGGCGCGCACAGGCTGGGAGTGGTAGCAAGTGTGAGCTGCGAGCTCGGCCGAAGAGCACCCCACCAATGAGCTCTGCTGCAGCCGCTAACTCGAAGAGGAAGGCGCTTGAGGGCCGCACGATCAAACCTGTGAACGTGTGCTTCGACATGTCCAGGGAGAACCTCCAGATGACTCGCATCGCCGCCCTTGGGACTACCCACCCAGCGGGCCTCAGCTTCCGCTGGACCCCCAAGGCCCAGCACTTCCCCATGGTATCCCGGCCCCGGGACCTCACTCAATCTGCACACGAGCCCATCTCTCACCCGCCCCCCTTCCGGGGTGCACTCCCCTCAGCTTCCACACCCAGCAGGCGCTTCCTCAGGCCGCCCTGCAATCGCAGAGCTTCCCGTCCTCTGTTCTTGCATATGCGGTGACAGAAGCATACGTTCTGTGGTGGTGATGGACGGGCTGCTGCTGGCATGCCCCACGCCGCTCGGCGCGAAACCCGGGCAGGGGCGTGGCGTTCACTCACTGCTGATGCGCTCCGCCCGTGCGGCCAGCCGGAGTGCCGCCGGCCGCGCAGCTCGCAGTTTTGACCATCACAAATGGGGGCGCGCACGACTGCAAACCCCAGAGGTGGCCCCTGGCGTGGTGCACCACTGCCTGCCGCTGTGGGAGACGCGTGGAGTATGGGCGGCCTGTTTCCGTGCAGCGACGTTCCTTAGATCTGTAGTGCATTGTCTCCTGTGGCCAATAGCGCTCCGATCATCGCAAGATCATTGTCCGAAATGGCTGCCAAATCAGCAAACTCGCAGATGCGCCATGCTCCCAGCGCACTCTCGCTCCGCCAGAGCGCCGCCCGGAGACGGGACAGCATGGACGACTGTGAAAGTGCTTGCCGCGCATCGATGCCAGCTGCATAAGGCGGAGCAAGATCAAAACTGAACAGCTTTATTTACCTTTGATCTCAGTACAGTCATCTGTCGACTCGGGTGTGCCAGTCAGACAACAGTGCATGGCGCGCGCATCCCCTTTTAGCTTTAGGATGCCTTGGAAAGGCGACTTCAATCTTGCATACGAAGTGAAGGATACTTTCGGCATCCGCACAAAGTGTCCAGGGCCGGTTTGGGGATGTGAAACAGTTTCAGTTTCGTTTTTTTGCGATGCTCTGATCGGTGTGTGGATGCGAGGCACGCTTTGCTTTGTCAGAGACTCGCCAGATCGGAGCAAGCACAAACATGTCCGCCCTCGAGACTTGCAGCGCGAGTTGATAAGAAAGTGACACCCACCAATGGAGCGTTCTGATGGCAGGGTATCGGTGGGCAGGGATTCGCAAAGCGGCAGCGGCCTGTCACTGCAGATGCTGCGCTACCCTCGGTGCGAGCTCAGCCGCAACTCATCGCACCTCCCTCGTGCGGGACTTCAGTGGTATCAGTATGCCCCGAGAGAAGAGGCGGGGGGGCGCAATTCAGCCATCAACGATCCTGCATGGCTTTGGGGTTAGGGCGCTCCCACTCTCAGGAGATTGGCATGAACTGCGCCCCGCGTGGCATGAACTGCGCCCCGCGTGGCATGAACTGTGCCCCGCGTGGCAAGCACTGCGCCCCGCGTGGCATGCACTGCGCCCCGCGTGGCATGAACTGCGCCCCGCGTGGCATGCACTGCGCCCCGCGTGGCATGAACTGCGCCGCGCGTGGCATGTACTGCGCCCCGCGTGGCATGCACTGCGCCGCGCGTGGCATGAACTGCGCCCCGCGTGGCATGTACTGCGCCCCGCGTGGCATGAACTGCGCCCCGCGTGGCATGCACTGCGCCCCACGTGGCATGCACTGCGCCCCGCGTGGCATGAACTGCGCCCCGCTGGCATGCGTTGTGTGCTCTGCCGCATACTCGATTCCCAGATCTGCGGAAAGGCGATCCTAATACCGCTGACGCACGAAGGTATAGATATGCGATGACTGTCCGGTCATCAAGCCCTGTCGCCAGCACCACGCGTTGCCTCCACGGCCTTCGTAGAAGGCAGGGCATGGTTTCGACCAAGCGCAGCATGCAATACCCGTGCGATGGCCGGCGGGCTTTGGCGATTCACCCCCCAAATGTGAAGGCCCATGTTGAGGCCACCGAGAGCCAGAAGGGCTCGTAGGAGGCTTGCCCTCCCATTATTGCAAGGGTGGTATCGCACGCCAAACAAAACTGAGAGCTTAGGATTCGGCACACCGAGATTTACCTGTGAACTCAACGAGTCCATTTTCGTTCCTTTGTTAAACTTGCCAGGCAAAGGGGTCCCGGGTGAGGCCAGCACAGCCCCTAAGCCGAGCGGGGGCTGCCTGGCCCCCGGGTCCCAGGTACCCCCTTCCCCCTTCCCAGGTCGTGGGCGGGTGGGTAAACAAATCTGTGGCACTCACCAGACAGCTATTTTTCTTGGCACTACTAGAGTAGCACGGAGCCTGGATGGCCGCTGCTCATCAGAGAGGCAGCTGCAGCCTCCCGGCAATGTCGCTTCTTCCTAGAAGTGGCTGCTAGCCTCCTTCAAATGCAGAATCTAGGATGACACGTGCATCATAGCATCAACCCACACAGCTCCGTGGCCCATTAGACGGTCCGCTTCCCCACACCGTGGATAAGATGGGGGCTCTCCGAGACGAGCTCATCCTCTCCCTTAAGTGAACGTGTCATCAAATAGAGTGAACGGTTCCACTCGGACGTGATATATGAGCACTGATCTCTCATCTGCTCGCTCGGAGAGCTGCTATTGGCTCGGGGGTTTGGCCCCAGTTTGACCAAAGCTCCAGAATGCCCGAGCCCGGGTGTCTCAGTCCCTTTCTCAGCTCTCTGGCTGATTCGTCTTCCGAGCACTGTTCAGGCGATGACGCTGGGACACGACGGTGCCAGCAAGGGCCATGATTGACCCCTGCAGTCTTGAAATGCCAACTTTTGGTGGAGGAGCGCTTCAGAGGGGCACTGCACCTCCGAGTTATGGTGATGGATGGCTCAAGGGTGCTCGGGGGTATCGCTGGCTGCTGGTCAGGCACACAATGACTTGTGGGGAGATGGTGCCATACCACCGGGAGGAGCAGATGTAGGCGGCCAAGTGGATACGGAGGGTGGAGCCCACAACCCTGACATTCCCAGGCTGCATGTGGCCGGGCATGAGGTGGCAGGGAGTGCACCAGGCGACGGCGCTGGCGCAAGTCTGACCTACCAGGCGGCGCATCAGGCGGTGCGCTCCTCTTTGCCACGGTTGCCGGATCGCACTGCAGCTGACTGCTTTTCAGTGACGGGGAGTGCCCAGCTGAACTGCGGTGCGCCAAGGTGCCGGCCCCACACAATTCGCAGCTACCGTTCGCACGGATGTACCTGGCAGGGCATTGCCCTTCTGTTCTGGTGTCCGCTGTGCCAGCCTTGCGAAGCAAGAAGTTGGCTGGGGAGTGCACATCAAGCTGCCCTCGCTTCCCACATCTTTCAGGAGCCACTCTAAGCTCTCGCCCTCGGGGGGGCACTCTTACCCCCAGAGAGTCTGATGGGCGCTGGCTGCAAAAGCATTGAACGCTCAATAATCATTTGTTTTGACCGACGCGCTTGTTGCATCCGACCCTTCAATCTACCCGGCACTGCTAAGATACGACGGTCCATATCTGAGCTGGGTATATCGATCTGCGAAAATACGTATATTCCGCATACATCGGAATCTCCTGACGCTCATATCGATGCTTGTGTAAACAGGCGATGCAAGCGCCTATATCAAACGAGCATCTATATATGAATATATACATACACATATACTTCCGCATATGTATATACTTTGTATACATTTATTTAAATGCATGAAGTATATATGCATTGCCGTGTGTACACTCTTGATGGAGGTCGCTTATGTGGAGCATTGAAGACAGTGTTTGAGTTTTTGACAGAGGTGCAGGACACCTTCCGGCACAGACTGAGACTTGAGACGGCCGGCTGCAATTTTGCATGAGTTGAGTTGAGTTGCAAAGAGTTGCAAAGAGTTGCATGATTTTTGTGTGCACCGTGTGGATAACTGATCATTAATCCGAGTGCTGAAATATTGCATAACGTAATTGATACTTTGAGTCCAGCCAAGGGAGCGAGGGATGAGCTTCGGCATGACTCTTCATCCTCTGGAATGAGCTTCGCATGTCATCATGTAACGGTTTATGGCATAGATTTAGCCACTTATGCCATCGTGATGCATACTCTTATACCGCAATGTGTGCACTGATGCTCACATAGATATCAGATATGGCACAAAGCTATCTCCGGCACTTTGTCAGACGATTATGGCTACACTGGCGGATACAATATAAGTGAGATATACACGACAATAGGGATATAACCTGCCAGTCGTCGCCCATGCCAGCAATGAGGCTGAAGGTTCCCGCACGCTCCCCCTGCTTGATGTTTGTACAGCACCCGCGGTGTCCAGATTTTGCCTCGGGAACCCTTAAGCCACAACGGTTAGCGTGGCCCTCGATGGGGCACATGGGAGATGGCTAATGTTTTGGGGTAGTGAGGGCGGGAGGGGCTCGAGGCACAGAGCTTTAACGAAGGCAACCAACTGCCAGGTAATTTTGGCATGCGCACTTCGGAGCCTGAGGAGGGTGATGCTCGTGGTAGTGGCTCGCAGGACTCCGCGGAAAGCCCGCATGAACCAGCGAGTGGGGGCAGATGCTGTGAGAAGTGGCCCTGCTTTCCATTTGAAAACGTCGTCGCCGAATGCGCGTGGCCACCGATCACCGCGCGATCAACCGCCGTGCCAGACCGGGCGGCTTCTTGCACGTGGCATCACCACAGGCCACTTTGCACCGAGGAGCGACATGATGCACGCGATGTTGTGATCTTGGGCAGTAGCGGGGATGGTGGGTTGACAAAGTGCTTTCGGGTGTTGGTTGATGTACCAGTGCTTCCAGCCGCGCGGGAGCCGGTGCAGAGAGTGCCCAAGAAGGGCGCTGCCGATCGCACATTCGCGGACGCGCTGTCGAGGGTACCTCTTCGCACCGCAATCCTCTTTGCTGATGGAACCACCAGAAACCCTCTAAGACACTCTTGTCACGACCGGCCATGCAGAGAGTCACTCTTGTCATGACTGGCACTGCAGAGAGTCACTCTTGTCATGACCGGCACTGCAGAGAGTCACTCTTGTCATGACCGGCACTGCAGAGAGTCACTCTTGTCAGGACCGGCCATGCAGAGAGTCACTCTTGTCATGACTGGCATTGCAGAGAGTCACTCTTGTCATGACCGGCACTGCAGAAGTCCTCTTGTCATGACCGGCACTGCAGAGAGTAACTCTTGTCCATGACCGGCACTGCAGAGTCACTCTTGTCATGACCGGCACTGCCAGAGTCACTCTTGTCATGACCGGCCATGCAGAGGTCAAGCGTGTCATGACCGGCCATGCAGAGAGTCACTCTTGTCACAGCCGGCACTGCAGAAGAAGTCACTCTTGTCACGACCGGCACTGCAGAGAGTCACTCTTGTCATGACCGGCACTGCAGAGAGTCACTCTTGTCACGGCCGGCACTGTAGACAGTCACTCCCGACGAAAGCCCTAAGAGGATCATCTGACACAGTTGTTACTCCTGGACAGTACCGTCTCTGAGATCATTATGTGAGCAATATCTGCCCTTGTCTTCATTTCCTCAATATGTGTTCTCCACTGCGTTATGGATCGTTCCCCAATGTGCCGCCAGGATGTGCACGTGCCCCCAGTATTGAGACCTTTCCCCAATATTGGGCCAGGTTTGCCTCGTGCCCCCAATATCAGGACTGTTCCCGGGTATGACGCTGGGCTGTCCGTTTATGTGTCTTGTTCACGTATGTGCTTGTGTACTTGTGGGATGACGATGGCAATTCGCAAGGTATTGGTAGCATCGTTGAACGTAGCTGAAGAAATTCCAGCAAGGACTCCGGGAGGGTTACTATGATTTTCTCTCGCTGCTACATTTGCACAGCAACTGACACCACGAACTGGAAGGGGATTTTGGATTGGGTCTCTATGATTGCGCGGTTGATCTTGCAAAGTCGGCTTGGCGGCAAGCATGCGACGGCCCCTCAAAAGCTGCTCAGTGCAATTATTCGGATGCGATTTCCACGAGCATAGGTGTTAAAGTGGGGGGGGTGGGGGGCATACAGATCTCAGTGCCTAGGGCGGGTGCTCCAATCTTGAGGCCACAAGGGCTGGTCTATTCAATGGGCCAACCAATAGTGAAGAATGGCAAACAGCGTTTGACTAAAAGTCAGCGCTCACAGTCACCGGTGACAGCGCGGGGCATGGATAGGGATAAAAAAGCGTCCGAGGTACTGCGGCTTAACATTCCGCTTGGAGCATCTACGATGGGAGCTGGCAACACCGGGGCTACCAGATCATCGCCGCCACCGCCAACATCCAGCCGTTGGATCAGTAATGCAGGGAACTCTGCACAGGCGGCTGAGCCACCCCTCAGTCCTCATGGAGTAGGTGGAGACAAAGGGAGTAGATTCAACCGTAGTCCCAATCCTAGTCCCACGGGGCAGCGGCAGAGCTATGGAGTGGTGATGCCTGGGGTCATCTCTGGCATCCGCGAAATTCAGGACGATTAAGCATCTTCCATGACCACTCACTCGGTTCACAATGCGTCAGAGTATGCTTAGAAGTGTACCCGAGCATGCATGCCGATAGAGCAGAAGCGGTCAGTGGGAAGTTAGCGTATGCATTATCAAATGTATTGTACATATGTATATATATATATATATATATCACTCGGGACGTCGAATCCCGTTTCGGGGCTCGCTCATAATGATATTTGGATTATGTGTACACATAGGTGCACCGCCATGGTGGGATCACAGATGTGCGCTGGGCCCTACTTTTGCCATTTTGCTCCAGATATGTCCTTTTGTCTGGCGCCTAATTGTTGAGAAGTTTTTTCTTTCGATGTGTGATTGGGTACGTGTTGCACGCATGCATGGTCTACCACTAACGTTCACGTTGCTTGCAGACACATATTCTCTGCAAAAACACGCCTGGCGTCGGGGGGCCTTATAAAAATAGCTCACACCGAGTTTTTTCCGCGACCGGCGACGCTGTCACTTCGTTCCATCATAGGCATCCGAGAACACATGTGCTACCCCACACACCCCTGACTGCCCCACACCCTCCCCCCCGGCTGCCCCTCCATATTAGCTCAGGCACTGCCACATCCATACCCTCATCACTGTGCCACATGACTGCCCCTCCACAGCATGCTTTGTCTCAAGCCCTCCAAACGTTTCGCACCACCCCACAGTTTTCCTACCGTATGAACCTCCCCTCTACATAGATACGCGGGGCATGCAAGTGCCCATGCGCACATATCATACCGTATAGCAGAAAGTGTGCACGCACATACGGCGCGCTTGTACCGAGCACCTCGTGGTATATAAGCGCGCGGCACATAGTGTGGGGTGGTGCAAACCGTTTGGAGGGCTTGCGACAAAGCATGCTGTGGAGGGGCAGTCAGCGGGGGATGTGGCACAGCGATGAGGGTATGAGTAATTAATGCATTGTGAATCGCCGAAATCACACTGCTAAGGAACAATGGCAGGTTATTTATACATCGTTTCCATTCGCGTTCTAGACGGGGCAAAACAATTAAATTACACTCTGGCAACATTTACCATACGGGGCAAAACACTGTTTCGACTTGATAACAAATTTATGGAGCATATGTGCACTTTGCTATATGTACTACAAAATTACATCTAACTCACGATACAACACTCAGCAACTTTAAGTATTAGATATATATAGCACCACTTATGCCGATGATTCTGGAACCAATCATTTGTTCATTAGTATCGCAAGTTTGCGGATACGGTACTCCTGAGTTTATTGTGTTACATACACTCACATCCCCTGTGGAACTTCTTTTATGTACCTAGTGATGGCTAGCCACACAACGAGAGGGGGAAAATAATCTATATATCAATCCTCACCATTTTGACTCGACCAGGCTTCTTTAGGAAATCCACCCGAAGCACTTGTCATGATGATCGATGGAATAGCCTTGACCCGATGGAAAGCGGTACATCAAATAGTAACACCAGGGTGTGACAACATTTCATAATAGCAAAATCAAATTCACACTATGTCAAAATGCATGTGACAAATACCATTCACGATACCTATACCTGCATTAATACCTGTACCATGAACACATAAATTAGTTCACTAGGTTCTGCCCCGGCGCTAAAATGTCAGTATACATGCGTTTTTCAATTCAGCCGAGTACAACATTCCACCAGTGTAGCCCTTCATTAAACACTCATTCCAAACTTATCACAGATATGTGGCTCACGGCTGGTGAACGCCCGAGTGCCATGTGCATTTTGCCCACGCCAGAGGCTTCAACAATAACGAAATTTTCTGCCCACCTCCTTTCTTTGTAGGGCATGGAATGCACAACCCCATTGGCATCCTATATGCCATTACCTACTAATTATTGCACACAGATGAGCTGAAAATAGATATTTAACTTCCTGCATCTCACAATACTTCACCACTCTGCTGATGCGTCAACATGTCCTTCTTGCTGGCTTATCATCAACTGCAGCAATGGACAGTTATGGCAATGTGCCATAAAACAATGAGCAGCGCCCGGGCAGGGGCTGCTGAATATTTCAACACCACGCCACACGTGTACCCCTTCAATGATGTTCACTGAGTACGCCGCTTCGTGATTTCGATCCCCCAAAAAGCCTTCTACATAGAGTTCCCATGAAGCAGCCTTCTCGGCTGTCATCGTCGGTGGTTGAGGACACACCGTTGTTGAGGTTTTCCCCCTGCACATCACCGCGTCACGATGCTCCTGTCAACGTGCAACACTGGCATCTCCCGGCGCCGGCTGACGAGATCGAAGCTGTCCCGCAAATGTGCCGTGCGTGAGGGGCAGCCCGACGGCTGATGCCGCAACAGCGGATCAAAGGAGACAATATGAAAGTACTCACTGCGGCGGATGCAAATCCTGCTCCCTTCACTGTGACAGAAATATAAACACAAAGGGTGTACCTCAGAGGGGGACACCGTGCTGGCAGCGGCGGTGGCAGACGTGGATGTGTCTCTGGAGCTTGAAGACATGGCCACCGGGGTGGCCCACCAGTTCTTCTGAGTGAAGCACTCACTGCAGAAGCACCTCCCCCGACATACACCCGAGCCTTTGAAGGACTTTCATCCACACTCAGGCTTGCTGCTCCTCCTCGGGTGCATCTGGCCTGGAGTCAGTGGGCGGTAAGCAAGGGGGAAGAATCAGGCAGGCACCTGCTTTCCGGCTTCGCAGCAGAGGAACTTCGGTTCGACGCGCTTCGAGAGGGGGAAGGTGTGGCAGCTGCCAAGCTCAGCAACCACGGGTCCTTCAGCGCTGCTGCTGCCGTGATGCGCGCTGCTGGGTTGACCTGCCACCGGCCCCCACCCTGTCTCGGTCAATGGTGAAACTCAACGAGGCAGAAGAAGCGGAAAGGGCCGCCGACCATTAGGTGCATGCTGCACACAGCGAGATATGCACGCTGGCACGCAGACTGGATCTAGAGGCGCATGCCCCTGCCCAGTAGCTTTGGGAGGAGAAGCCAGATGTTAGCAATCTGCATTGACGCCGGATGCGACTTCTCCAATTTACGCTTGAGTATCTGCCGGCCGTTGAGCCGCGCTGCAGAGAGAGATGTACACGCACTGCTGCTGCCGAAGCCAGGCTTTCCAAAGCACTGCCTCACGAGGTACCCGACAGGATGCTACCCATCATGCGCGCGCCCGCAAGGCCAGTCTGCGGCCACCGGATTGCCGACAAATATTCGGTTGTCATTGTGCAGGCTCCAGGCATGACATGACGGGCATGGCATTGACGCATGACATGATGGGCATAATGTGTGGAGGGAGGGATTGCTCCCCTCATCACCTGAGTCAGCTTACGGATGAACGAGCTGAGTTCTGAGCTGGGCTTGTTCCTCGACCGGCTGAGCCAGTGGTCCACCTGGGCGCGCTCCCGCGGGGCCGCAGCACCGCTTCAGGGTCCCCCCCCCAAGATTCCTCCGAGCAGCTCCGCAAGGGGCCCAGCGAATCCGCACGGAACGGGTGCCTGCCCCCGGGGGGATGAAGAGTGGCGTAGGGAATGGCGGATGTCGGCGAGCGGCGTTTTCTAGTGATGACCCTCAAGTCCAGGCAACCACCATGTCCTGGTGCTTGGGCAACCTGGCGCTGCAGTGGGGACGAAATTGTCTCTCGCGAGCAGGCTGGCTGGGAGCAGGCTGGAGGCGAGAGGACGCAACTGTCTCTCGCGAGCAGGCTGGCTGGGAGCAGGCTGGAGGCGAGGGGACGCAACTGTCTCTCGCGAGCAGGCTGGCTGGGAGCAGGCAGGAGGCGAGGGGACGCAACTTAGAGCATGGAGCGGTGTGTGTGTGTGTGTGACCACCTTCTTAGTGACATACGCCTGGATCTCCTTCTGCACCACAGGGCTCATGACGAGGACTGAGTGGTCGGATGCGGGCGGTGTCTTCGGCGTGACTGGCGTCTTAAGCGATGTTGGTGTCTTCGGCGTCATCGGTGGTGATACCATCGGCGTCGACGGACATGACGGCATCGGCGAGATCGTTGTCGGCGTGGCTGGAGCTGCCTTCATCGGCGTGGTGTACGAGCTTTTCGTGGAGCTGAGCACACTCAAGCATGGATGCCCCCCGCCCTAGGTTTTAGGCTGATGGCACACCAAGATCGCTATCGACTGCGCCGAGACAGGCGGGCGGCCTCCTCTGGAGAGCGCGCACGCGGCTCCTGCACAGCGCACTAGCCCTGCTCTCGTGTACCTGGAGCCCGAGGTCCGAGACTCGGATGCACCCCGAGCACCGCGCCGAATACTGCAACGTCCTCTCGATATGTCCACTCGTGCCATGGCATGATTCGTCAACGCCGTGGCGCGGTGATGAGGAAGGCCAGGATTCATCCCGGAAACGAATCTCTTGAAATGTAAAAAATGCGCAACAAATGTCATCAGGCCCTTATTGCATTACATTGCATTATGCAGCTTCACTCCCGGGTGCATATGTCCCGTTCTGTTAACGCGGGGATGTCCGTGCCGTGACGCGATGACCCCCGGCACAAACACACCCGGCGATGTGAACGCCTGCGAAGGTCGGCCCGGTCGGCACAAGCAAAGGCAGAGCGCACGAGGCCGCGGGCATGCGCCGGCCTGGGGACTCCCAGCGCGCAACTGGTTGTGCGCGGCGCGTGGACCGAAGGCGGCCCGATCATCACTTCTGGAGCAGGTCTGGATCGGACCTGATAGCCCCTTGCCATGCCTTCTGCTTCTTCTTGCCCTTGTCCCACCACGGGGGCGCCTCGTGCCCATCGGAGACGAAGGGGCAGCGCGTCCCAGTCAGCGCCATTAGCAGGCAGATGCCGACCGCCCACATGTCGCATGGCGCCTCGTAGATCACATGCGGCGGCTGCATACAATGCCCTCGAATCCGTCAAAGCCACGTCGATCATACCATCGAGTCACGGACGCTTTGACTGAGGGCAATCCCCGCGCCTCAGGCGAGGTTTGGACGGCGGACACCGGGCAGCCGCGCACCCATTATAGCGGAGACAGGACGCAGCCTTCGAAGCGAGGTGTCGCAGAACAGGTGAGTTAATCACGGTACCAGTGCACAAGGCCCACACGTCTCACCAGCCCACAGCGCACTTTAAGAAGGTCCTCAGCAAGAACCGAGGGCACGGCGGATTGAGTGCTAGCAGCGAGCGGCTACAGATGCAGTTGGCGTGTAGGGTCTCCAATCCATCGAGTCGAGCGCGGAATGTGCACCTGCTGCAACGCCACCTCCGGCGCAATGCACTGCAGAGTGCCTTTGAAATTGGAGTCCACGTGGCGGCTGGAACCCTTCTCGCACTCCACCGCCAGTCCAAAGTCGATGATCTTCAGCGTTGAGGGATCCTTCGTGTCGTTGAGCATCACGTTCTCCAGCTGGCCCCCGGCAGAGGCCCCTCACCACTCATTGCCATCCCACAGCCACTCAGCATCCAGCAGTTTGCATCTACAGGTCGGGCAACATCCGTCAGCAGTCACAATAGTACCCAACAGTGCGTATCCACGAACACAGCTCACCGCCTGCTGAGTCAGCACAGCTCAACCGGCTGGAGTGGGAACCAACTTCTGGGCTGCAAAACTGAACTGCCCGCAAAAGCGAATAGGGCGAGATGTGTGTGATGCCTAAATTGAAGTGCAACGTAATTTTGGGGGTTTCAGAAACCGGAATCCATGACCCCTGCTGCAGTCCAGACAGAATGACACATGCTGCGCCAGAACTCTGCACAGTTTGACACGTGGCCGCGAACCGCCACAGCCAGTAAGCTCTGCTGTGCGCCCACTGCCAACTCCTAGGGACTGCGTATGCCCGGAAGCCATGTCTGCCACGTGGCGCTCACTGCCAACTCCTAGGGACTGCGTATGCCCGGAAGCCATGTCTGCCACGTGGTGCCCTTGCCAACTCCTAGGGACTGCGTATGCCCGGAAGCCATGTCACCACGCCACTCCTAGGACTGCGTATGCCCGGAAGCCATGTCTACCACATGGCGCCCACTGCCAACTCATAGGGACTGCGTATGCCCGGAAGCCATGTCTGCCACGTGGCGCCCACTGCCAACTCCTAGGGACTGCGTATGCCCGGAAGCCATGTCTGCCACCGAGCATCCACGGCGAGGAAGCTGTTGCTGCGCAGTGCTCTTAGGATCCAACGGCGCGGGTCCCCAAACCATCAGACTGTCACAGAACAGACAGTCGGCGGCACTGTGTCCGCATACTGGGGATCAAAAGATTCAGCACACACTTCCGAGACATTTATCCAGATGTTCCGGAGCTTCGTCAAGACTGCAGAGCCCCCAAGCCTCGCTGAGGCTGGGTGTGTGATATTGGGTTTGTGTTTCCTTTGGTGATGGACGGATGGATGGACCGGACAAAGAGCGATCCGCTTCAGAGAAAGCTGTCGTGGTAACCTGCTCGGTGGATCACACCATTTCACACGCGGATAGTGCAAAGCTGACGTTCACCCCGGCCACCGCAGAGTGCAAGCTGAGCCCTATTAGGAAAACTGTAGACTCTGAGACAGTGTTAAAGACAGAGAGCTCAAAAGACAAATTCAATGACTGTATGACAGTATGACAGTATGACTGTATGACAGTATGACAGAGTACAGTACTGTGTATAAAGGTGAACAGAACAATGATGACAATGAGATTACAAGAGACAGAAGATCAATTCAAAAGTATATAGTATCTGTCACAGAACACAAGAGTACTAGTACGAGTATAGAAGTAGCTATGACTGAGTAACAGTGAGCACTTGAACAGTGCTATGTGATATAAGCACTGTGTGTAACGAACAAACACTCTTATCAGTTTAAATCAATCAACAGTGTGTGTGTGTATGAGTGTGTGTTCGTACACTTTCTACTAGATATATGAAGTTAGTAGAAGTTGATTATCCTAGGTTATGGGCCTGATATAGGTCTGATAGTGTAGATACAGCCGTCATGGCGGACGCGGGGAAAGGAAAGTATCCTACGCGGGAATCGCAGCTTCAGGAATTGGTAGAGCAGCAGGCTAGTTTTATGAAATCTATGGAAGCAACAATTCAGGCTTTGATTTCAGAGAAGAAGGAGCCTGGGAAATCGACAGAGAATGAAGAAGCTGCGTCGGGTGCAATGAGCACTGCCAACGCACAGAAGACAGTTCAGTGCGTTGTGAAGTTGTTGGGTACGACGAAGTACACGGGTACAGAGAGGAATCAGTATGAGTCCTGGGTACAATTTAAGACACAGTTAGAGTCAGCAGTCACGTTTTATCCTGAGCTGCTGGAACTAGTGTGCGACTATCAAGTGTCAGATATTGCAGATATCAAAGGACTGGACTTGTATATGCCTAAATCGAGAGGACATGGCAACACGGCTGCGAAGGAGAAGTCGTCATCATGGGCAGAAGACAAGCCTGCGTCACAGGCAGAGGACGAGGACGTTTTTGAAGAGGTCTTTGACGACAGCGGCAGTTATATTACTGTGCCTGGTTCTGCGAGTATGGCCAGTACAATTTTGTCAGCTATTTTGAAGCAGGTGACAGCTGGGGACGCCTTTGACGTTGTACGACGCTGTGGTAATGACGGGTTGAAGGCGTTCAGGAAGCTGAAGTGCAAAGTGGAGCCGCAGCTGTTTGGTCAACTCGCGGGCTCAATGAAGAAGCTATGCAAGCTGTCGGTGAACGCCAATGAGGACCCGGTGAAGCAGTTGGGATATTTTGGTGACGTTATGTGCTCAGTGGCCAACTATGGGGGTGCGAAGCTTGACCCGACAACTGTCGAGGTGCTGGTGACTGCTCTGGCTGTTGCGGCTATGCCTATAGAGTATTCGCAGGTGGTTGCGGATATCAGTAAGGAACGACGTCCTTCGTTTGATATGCTTATGCAGAGGTCTGAGTATTTTTATGTGAATGTCGTACAGCAATCGGCGGTTCATTCATCGAGTATTGTGGGAGCTACTGTGGACGAGGAGACTGTTGCAGTGGCAAGAGCACTGGTTGCGGACAGAAGGAGGCAGAGCGAGGAGAAGAGGTTCAATGACGGGAAGAAATTGATATGTCCTACGTGCTCTGGTGTACACTCTGCAGAGAAGTGCTGGATAAGCAACCCGGCAGGTATGGAGGAGTTCATCAAGCTCAATCCTGCTAAGGAGAAAGGGGTTCGTGAGAACTATGCGCGGAGGCTGAAGAAAATCGCGGCGAAGAAGTCACCTGACGCGGTAGCAGCGACGGTGGAGAAACCTTCATCGAGTTCAGCGAGGTCGCGTCGTACGGAAGTTTCTGCGGAGGAGCTGTGGAGCTTGGAGAATCATGAAGAAGTTCATGTTGCCTGTCCGGTGGTCGCTACAGTGGCAAACCAGAAGGTAGTATACACTGGTGAGGTATTGGAGGACACCTGGGTGTACGGTGTGTACGACAGAGACAAGGAGAATGACGCACTGGTGCAGAATGAGTACTATGAGGACTCGGTGCATGAGGAAGACCTGTGTGCAGCAACTGTGGTGGACTCTGAGAGAGAGCTGTATTTTGATAGCATGGCCACGAGGTCTATTTTTAATGACCTGTCTATGTTTGAGGGCGCTCAGGTGAACGCGTCATCAGCGGTGGCGTTCAAGGTCATGGCTGGAGAGGTGACGACGTCTCGTGGGGGAGGCCGTGGGTATATTACCTTGTGGAATCGGGTGACGAAGAAGGCTGACGTGCTGCTGGTGGAGGCGCAGTATGTGCCTGAGTCCCCCTTCAATCTGGTATCCGCGGTGAGCCTGGAGGACAAGTACGGTCTGTATGCACAGTTTGGGGACCGTGTACTGAAGGACAAGAAGAATCTGTGCGAGTACGACGTCTGCAGGAAGGGGAACGTGTATGTTTTACCTGAGGTTGTCGTACAGGAGGCTGCGCTGCCGGGGGTGGAGTGCGGCAAGAAGAAGAGTAGTCCGGTGAGGGACAAATGCAACTGGAAGTTCACCGAGTTCCAGAGGTGGAACATTGAGAAGGGGCCCTTTCATCTGGATATGTGTGCTGACGAGCACAATCGGCAGGTGAGCGAGTACTACTCGTTGGTGAACTCGGTGTTTCTTCATTGTCTGACGGGACGAAGCTTCTGGGGTAATCCACCGTACGACGATATGTTCATTGAGAGACTGCTGACCAAGATACTCATGGACTTTCCTAAGGACCCCGTGAACACGAAGTTTATGCTTGTGGTGCCGTACAAGCCAAATGCTGCGTGGTGGAGTCTGACGACGAAGTTTGAGGAGTTGCATGTATACTCGAAGGGCAGCGTGATATTCTCAGCGAGAACGGATCAGTGTTATAACGTGTCTGAGCTGGAGGAGTCCGAGCCTGGTCGTGTGTTTATCCAGGGGACTCCGTGGCCAGTGGTTGTGCTGTATCTTGATCAGTATGTGGTCCCGAGGGTGGACGTGAAGGTTGTTGCACATCTCAGACTTGGTCATGCTTGTGACAAGTATGTGGAGGTCATGGACCTTCAGGGGTTGGACCTTGGGGTCAACTCTGAGGAATTGAGGAACAGCAATGTACTGAGCTGTTCGGTGAACTGTATGGCGTGCCAGGTGGCGGCGCCGAAGAGGCCATCACAGACGTCAGATAGGGGAAGGGTCCCGAAGTCTGTACGGAAGGTGGTGGACAAGAGGGAGGTGTCTGTCAAGATGGGGCAGCTGACGTTCACTGACCATGGTGGACCATTCGTGGCATCTACAAAAGGTTATCGTGGGTACACTATCCACGTGGATGACTTTTCAGACGTGTGTCACTTCTATGTATGGAGACAAAAGCTGGAGTATGTCGACGCTCTGGAGGACTATCGCAAAATGGTGAGGGCGACTGGGCGAGTGTTCCTTCAGGAGGAGACTCGTGTTGAGCAGGTGGTGTACGACTTGGACGTGCTGGTGTTGCACTCCGACAATGACTCTACTATCGTGTCTGGAAAGACCAAGAAGTACTGTGAGGACAATGCTATTGTGCAGAGGACGACGTCACCGTACTTGCACGAGAACAATGCCAGGGCGGAGACCATGAACAAGTTTCTGCAGACGAAGGCGAGGGCTATGTTGGCGACTGCTGGTTTGCCCGCGACTATGTGGCCTTTGGCAATGAGGCACGCTGTGTACCTTATCAATCGACTTTGCAAGGCTGGGCTGGGTATGCAGTCCAGCTTGCAGGTGCTGAACCAGAAGTACGATCTGTCTGTGCTACGAGTGTTTGGTTGTCGTGCGTATGCTTTCATCGACGCGAGCCTGCGTTCCAAACTGGCTGATCGGGCTACTCCCTTGATCTACGTGGGACACGAAGAGCGATCTACGGCTTATCTGCTATACAGCCAGGACAAGGAGAAGGTGGTCAGAAGTGGTATGGTCCGGTTTGACGAGCGCGTCGATCTGTATGGAAAGCTGGTGATGTCTTGGGATCCCTCTATGCTGACACCGTTGAGATCGTTGTACGACTGCGAGGCTCTGGATGGAAACTTCGTTACAGCGTTTGGGGGTACAGCGACAGTGATACTGGAACTGCGTGCCTATGTGGAGCCAAAGGGTGATGAGTTCACTGGTGTAGTGAAGTTGAAAAGTGCTGGTGGAAGAACATTTTGGACACCGGTGAGTGTGTTTCTGGAAGCACGGGTGGAGCATCTTGAGCTGCTGTTTGAGTTTCGTGTGAAGTTGTCAGTGAACTCATTCTATCCTTTGTTTGAGAAGGTGGTATTGCAGCAGTCAGGAGGAGGTGAATGGGAGGCAGCAGTGGTGTGTGCTACGGCACGAGAGGATCACGTGTTGCCGTATCAGGTGATACTGGAACGTCATGCTGGAGTGAGTGGCTCGGCAGTTGATGTGTGTGAGGCTCGAGTGAGGTTTGAGAATCGTCATGTTGCTTTGGCAGCTCGTGAGGAGAAATTGACGGGGTTGCCAGTTGGAGTGACCGAGCCGAAAGGATGGGTTCAGTTGTTGAAGGGACCTGACGCAGTGCAGTGGCAGGAGTCAGATCACAAGGAGGAGTGTGCTCTTATTGACGTGAAGAAGGCAATCGAGCCGGTGGAGTCGGTACCGGCTGGTGAGAAGGTAATGCGCATGACAGCTGTGTACAAAGTGAAGCTGGACTCTGCTGGAGAGGTGACTGAGAGGAAGACCAGATGGGTGGTGTGTGGTAATGGTCAGCAGCATGGGGTGCACTATGAGGACGTGTATGCCCCGTGTACACAGTTGTCAACGTTGAGAATTCTTATTCAGCTCAGTCTGGTGTTGGGACTATTGGTGTTTGCTCTGGACGTCATCACCTGCTTTTTGAACGGCGAGCTGGACGTGGATACTCCTATGTATGTCAGCTGGCCTAATGCACGGACAGTACGGGGAGTACTGTATGGAATTTTGCAGAAGAGTGTGTACGGCTTGAAACAGGCACCACGCATTTGGTACAAGACGAGCAAGAACTTTCTGCTGGCTTATGACAGCAGGCTCCGGGTGTCCAACATTGACCCGTGTCTCTTTTACATCTGGCAGCATGGTACACTGGTGGTGTTTGTGTACGTACATGTGGACGACTACACTGTGTTCACTTCATCAGTGGAGTGGAAGGTGGAATTCTTCAGAGCATTCAGTGAGAAGTATCCGAGTAAGGACAAGGGCCCGTTGGTGGAGTTGCTGGGCATGAGTATGACTTTCAGTGACTATGGTCTTGTCAGGGAGTGTCAAATCAGTCAGGTTGGGCTGATACAGCGTATGCTGGAGAGGTATTCTATGCAGGACTGCAATCCGTGTTTGACACCTATGGAGCCCAGACTGTCTTTGTTGCCTGTGGACTCGGAGGAGAAGTTGGAGAAGCTTCCTTATATCAACCTGGTGATGGAACTGATGTGGCTGGCACGTTGCTCACGGCCTGATATTCTGACAGCAGTCTGTTATTTGGCCAGGTTCTCTCACTGCTATGGGCAAGAGCATTGGCAGCATTTGAAACGTGTGCTGAGATATTTGAAAGGAACTGTTCATGTTTGCTTGACTTTGCAGTGCAGTTCGCCAGCTTCACTGACTGCTGAGTTGATAGTGACAGCTTATACAGACGCGGACCATGCTGCAGATAAAGTGACCAGGCGCTCTGTTACAGGTTCATTGGTGCGTCTGAATGGGAGCACTGTCATGTATTCGTCAAAGTTGCAGAAGACAGTTGCAGTGAGCACAGCAGAGGCAGAATTGATAGCGCTGTCAGAATGTGCACGGGACGTAGAGTATGTTGTCAATCTGTTGGCAGAATTTTCGCCTGTCAAGCAACCTGTCACAATTCATGGAGATAATCATGCTTCGGTGGCACAGGCAGAGAATGTTCTGAACAATGCAGCGACACGTCATGTGGCAGTGAGAAATCGATATGTGGCAAAGTTGGTAGAGCTGGGCAGAGTTGTTATTGCAAAAGTGCCTACGAAGGAGAATTTGGCAGACTTCTTTACCAAAAGTCTAGCTTTGGACCGTTTTCAGATACTCAGTGCTGTGGTATTGAGATATTTTCGAAGAGCATGAGTAAGGAGGAGTAGGAAAACTGTAGACTCTGAGACAGTGTTAAAGACAGAGAGCTCAAAAGACAAATTCAATGACTGTATGACAGTATGACAGTATGACTGTATGACAGTATGACAGAGTACAGTACTGTGTGTAAAGGTGAACAGAACAATGATGACAATGAGATTACAAGAGACAGAAGATCAATTCAAAAGTATATAGTATCTGTCACAGAACACAAGAGTACTAGTACGAGTATAGAAGTAGCTATGACTGAGTAACAGTGAGCACTTGAACAGTGCTATGTGATATAAGCACTGTGTGTAACGAACAAACACTCTTATCAGTTTAAATCAATCAACAGTGTGTGTGTGTATGAGTGTGTGTTCGTACACTTTCTACTAGATATATGAAGTTAGTAGAAGTTGATTATCCTACCTATGGGACTCCAGCTCCGCCAGACTCCCTTACACATCCGAGAGTCCAGGCAGTGCCCCTGCCAGGCCCGTTGGAAACGCCTGAGGGAAGGGCGTTCCCAATCCCACTAAATCTCGCCGTGCCCCTCCCATGATGCGGCATTGTCACATCTGCCGGGTGGCCAACTTCTCCCACAGCCTGCACGCGCCCCAAACCAGCCACTGCGAAGCCATCCCCTCGGTTCCTGACCCATCCTGCCATACCCATGGGTCGCCATCCCGGCCAAGCCCTCTGAATCAAACCCCTCCAACACCTTCGCACTGCAGCCCCAGTCCTGCGCCCCCTCTAGCGTGAACAGTCCTCAGGCTCCTGCTCCTACTCCTGCTCCTGCTCCGACTCTGGTGACAGGGGCTCATCCGCCTCCACCAGCATGTCGTCCAAGCTCAGACGTAGAAACGAGGCCGCCTGGCAGGTCGCATATGCGCTTCCTCAACGTCCTGTGCGCCTAATGACTCCCTGTGCGCCTGATAACGACTCCCTGCGCGCCTGCGTGATGACTCCCTGCGCGCCTGCGTGATGACTCCCTGCGCGCCTGCGTGATGACTCCCTGCGTGATGACTCCCTGCG
>LGRX02033786.1:0-17674 GCA_001247695.2 Cymbomonas tetramitiformis | reverse complement strand
TTCCTTAATATGACATTACGATTTCCGTTAACGAAATGATTCAGCACCTTCATTTCCTTATTTGGGTACATTTTCTTAATGTTTTTTTCCAGCCCAGCTTTTTCCGCATTTTTCCGACCCCCCCCCCGCCCGGAAAGCTGGCTGTTTCCTTAACCCAGCATTTCCTTAAATGTGAGGTATTGTCAGAGTGAGTGACTCCCGGTGGAGTGCGGTCACTTGTGCAGGAGCCTGATGCTAGGCAGGCTCGGTCTGTATGGCAATCTGCGAGTTACAGTCCATAAAGATGGCTGTTTGGGCTGAGGCGAGTGGTGCAGTCCGTGGAGTCGGTCTGTGTGCTGGCTGACTGGTGAAGCAGCGGTTGAGAGCGTCTCTGTTTCTGGTTCTGCTTGTATCTTCTCCGCTTCCTGGACTTATAGGAGTCCGAACTGGAGGCATCACTGGACTGAGCATGTGAACCAGACGGAGGTGAGTGCAGGTCCGGAGTCTGACTGTCCTACTGAGAACGAGGGTAGGAGTGCCGGGCCTGTTGCATATATAGGTGTCCAGTGGTGGCTGCTTAGGCGGCTGCTGAGGCGGCTGCTGTGGGGGAGTGGCTGGAGTCAGGGTCAGCTTGTGGTGTTAGTAGGTGGGGAGCTGTGAGCAGGTTGCACGGCCTGGCTGTCCATGTGGCGCTGGCCGGTGAGTCAGAGAGGTCTGGCTCAATCTGCAAGGGATGGTAGGGGTTGGGTGTATGAAACACCATCAGGGAGTCACGTGTGGTAGGTGGTCCCCATTATTGCAGGGAGGCTGGGGAGTCCCTGAGGGCAGCGTACTCCTCCTCGTCACTCCAGTCCGAGGGAGGGGGGGCGGGGGAGGCTGGAATAGGCAGCTGCTGCCTCTGTGGGGTGCTGCTGCTGTGGGTGTTGGGTCTCCTGGTGCTCAGTAGGTAGTAGAGGCTGCTGTGGGGCTGGGTCCTGCTGCTGTGCCTGATGTGGCATAGCTGGTGGTGTTGCCTGAGCCGACTGAGTGAAGGCCTGTTGCTGGCGAGCCTGCCCGAGCTGTGCGGTGGCCGGCTGTGCAGCCGCAGGCGGTGCCGTACCGGGGCGTGGGGTTGCCAGTGTCGCCATCTGTGCTCTGATGTGTCCCAACTCCTGTTGGAACATCTCCAGTGTCACACCCGGGATCTGTGTAGCCTGTCCCGGAGGTGCATGTGCAGCCGTGGTAGTGTGGGTTGCCGGAAGTGGGGGTGCAGTCGGTGGGGGTGCAGCTGCTGTGGCCGTGTGCTGCGGGGAGGGCGGTGGAGGTTGCCTCGGGGGAGGTGGTGCAGAGGAGGTGCCGCCGAAACTGGCCCGGTTCTTGCCAGCATAGTGTACTGCCGGCTTGTGGTGTTTGACCCATATGTCGGCATTCTGGGCTATGGTGGCAGGACAAGCCGACCTGCCAAGTGAGCGGTGAACTGTGGTGCCGTGCATGTAGTAGCAGCACCTGCACGGGACCATCTTCTTGGAGGTCTCTGTGGAGGCTGGGGTCCAACGGAAACCATCCCAAGTGCCCTGCAAGGCCGTGTCAGTGTTGGCCTTCTCCTTGCCGACGTGGCGGGTCAGGGACTCATCCAGGAGCCTCTCACTAGGGGAAAAGCAAATATGTCAATACAATGTCAAAAAATCAAAATCGGTAAAAAACAGTTAATATGAAGTCAATAATCTCTATTTTTGACCGATATTGACCAGCTAATATGTCAATACGCAATCAATATGAAATGAAACGGTGCTTTAAAATACACTCAATATGAAGTCAACGTTTTGACCTAAAATGACTTTGCATTCACATGTGCGCTCTAGTGCACGCCCCAAGCGCGCGAGGCGCGCCCCTGACATACGTTTCCCCTCTCAACTATCACATTCGCGTGACGCGTGGCGCCGGAATATTTCGCATCTCCGGAATATTTCACATCTCCCGCTATCACATTCGCGTGACGCGTGACGCCGGAATATTTCTCATCTCCGGAATATTCCACCTCTCCACTATCACATTCGCGTGACACTTGACTCCGGAATATTTCTCATCTCCGCAATATTTCACCTTCACTATCACATTCGCGTGACGCGTGACGCCGGAATATATCTCATCTCCGGAATATTTCTCATCTCCACTATGACATTCGCGTGACGCGTGACGCCGGAAAATTTCTCATCTCCGGAAAATTTCTCATCTCCACTATGACATGCGCGTGACACTTGACGCCGGAATATTTCTCATCTCCACTATTACATTCGCGTGACGCGTGAACATCTCCATTATCACATTCGCGTGACACGGATTTACGCGTCACGCGAATGTGATAGTGGAGATGAGAAATATTCCGGAGATGAGCCGAAATATTCCGAAATCACGCGTCACGCGAATGTGATGGTGGAGATGGGAAATATTCCGGAGATGAGCCGAAATATTCCGGAGTCACGCGACACGCGAATGTGATGGTGGATGGGATGGGAAATATTCCGGAGATGAGAAATATTACGGAGTTACGCGCATGTGAATGTTGTGCTGTTAATTAGATATCGAAAAATCTGCCGATATATTTGGGAATTGTAAGGAGAAATCTGCCCACATGCGAGGGGTGATATGAGGCTATATAGGATGATATGATGGCACTCTATAATTTCAGTGAAAACTCACCATACATTGACATCAATCTCACATTACATTCACGGCTCTTTAACTTCAATGAGAATTCACTGTGTATTGACATACATTTCACTTACATTCACTATTTATTGATATAATATTCACAGTTCTTTACTACCACGTAACCATTGAAAGAATTCACTAATAACCGCAGTTACCGAAATATTACCGTTGAAACGAACGCATTCATAACCGTTGAAGTCAAACATATTTATATTTCCATATTTATAAACACTCAGTTAAGCCTACAGGTCTTCTTTGACCATCAAGCACATCATCGAACTACGACCGTCACGCTCTTGAAAGAACTACTAGAACTAGTCCTAGATGCATCGCTAGTCACGTTCGTTCTTGCGTATCGTATCAAATGCAGTCCAAAAACGCAACATATATATGTATCGCGTAACATATATACATATGACCCATACATGCGGGCGTGCAGTGGTCAGCCAGCCAGGCACGTGAGTTCAAACACCGTAGGATCACAAGTCTGAAAAATTAACAGGCTATAGCATATATTACAAAATACACTTCCAAAGTAGTCTATTTATTTCTTACACCACCGTTCCTAATCACTCGAACGGGACTATCTGCTAGCTACTGTCTAAATGTAGTTCTGCTAGCTACTGTCTAGTACTGTCAAAATGTAGACTTCCAGTGCGTTCAGCAGCGCTTGCGCGTTCCAGCAAAATCTGCGGTTGCATAACCCAGGCGTAGTTAGCATATGTTAAGAGAAGTAACGGAAACATACTCTACAGTGGATTAGCACAAGGGCATTGCACGACAAGTCAAGTCGATAAACTCACCTGCGTGTATCCTCAAGTATCGCGCGGCAGTGTCTCCAATGCGCACTGCCACCAAAACACTGCGATGTTAGCGTAAAACACAAAGATAATCATAGAAAACGGGAAATTGAAAGACTCAGCGGGGTGAGTTGGCTTCGAACCAACAACTCCCAGCCCATCAGGCTGGCGAGATGAACACATCTATCACCCCCTTATAGGTAAACACCAACGTGCGAACGCATGCGAGCAAGAACAGCAAAACAGACACGCATAGCCTACCCTCAATCTTCGCAAACGATAAAATGCTAGCTACTCGTAAAAAACATATTAGCAGGCATGAAAAAGCTAAAAAAGAAATACAAGCAGACCAGTGCCCAATACTGCTCTGCGGCGGTATTGTAATGTCCCCAGCAGCTTTGAACTTAAAGTCAAAGCCTTGGAAAAGTTTATCTTCACTTCTTCGGTCGAATGAAATATCTCGTAAATATCTCGATTCGATAGATCAAACATCGTTCATTACTGGTATGGGTGCCGTCAGATCGAAATGGAATCCGATCGCATAAAAATGGGTTGGCAGCTTGGCACGAAAATCGATCCATCATCATCACTATTCGACCATGCACCATCATCATCCGCGGAGCGCGGCCCGTAGGAACAAGTATTTCCTAGTACGGCGCTGTAGCCACAAGTATTCGTGCATCAGAGGCAAGATAGAAGATAGAACACACGCGTAGCCGCAATCAATAACGCTGTGAAAGCTCAGGCACTCAACCGCAGTAGTGCAGAGCTGTATGGGGCACTTTGACTGTATTTCTTCGTGTGTTTCTTTTTTAGCTTTTCATGTCTGCTCTGTTCTTTTCACGAGTAGTTCGCATGCTGTTGTTTGCGTGAGGATTATGCGTGTATTTTTTGCTGCTCTTGCTCGCATGCGTACGCACGTTGGTGTTTGCCTAGAAGGGGGTGATAGATGTGTTCATCTCGCCAGCCCGATGGGCTGGGAGTTGTTGGTTCGAAGCCAACTCACCCCGCTGAGTCTTTCAATTTCCTGTTTTATATGTTTGTCTTTATGTTTTACGCTATCATCGCAGTGTTTTGGTGGCAGCGCGCATTGGAGACACTGCCGCGCGATACTTGAGGATACACGCATGTGAGTTTATCGACTTGATTTGTCGTGCAATGCCCTTGTGCTAATCCACTGTAGAGTCTGTTTCCGTTTCTTAACATATGCTAACTACGCCTGGGTTATGCAACCGCAGATTATGCTGGAATGCGCAAGCGCTGCTGAACGCACTAGGAGTATACATTTAGACAGTAGCTAGCAGATAGTCCCGTTCGAGTGATTAGGAACGGTGGTGTAAGAAATAAATAGACTACTTTGGAAGTGTATTTTGTAATATATGCTATAGCCTGTTAATTTTTCAGATTTGTGATCCTACGGTGCTTGAACTCACGTGCCTGGCTGGCTGACCACTGCACGCCCGCATGCATGGGTCATATGCATATACGTTACGCAGTACATATATATGTTGCGTTTTTGGACTGCATTTGATATGATGCGCAAGTACGAACGTGACTAGCGATGCATCTAGGACTAATTCTTTCAAAAGCGTGACGGTCGTAGTTCGATGATGTGCTTGATGGTCAAAGAAGACCTGTAGGCTTGACTGAGTGTTTATAAATATGGAAATATAAATATGTTTGACTTCAACGGTTATGCGTGCTTTCGTTTCAACGGTAATATTTCGGTAATGAATTCTTTCAATGGTTACGTGGTAGTAAAGAACTGCGAATATCATATCAATAAATAGTGAATGTAAGTGAAATGTGTGTCAACACACAGTGAATTCTCGTTGAAGTTAAAGAGCCGTGAAAGTAATGTGAGATTGATGTCAATACAGTAATACCTCACCTTTAAGGAAATGCTGGGTTAAGGAAACAGCCAGCTTTGGGGGTCGGAAAAATGCGGAAAAAGCTGGGCTGGAAAAAAACATTAAGAAAATGTACCCAAATAAGGAAACGGAGGCTGGCTTCCCGTTTTCTTAACTTGCCGAATATTGAGAAATTTTCACGATTTTAGGGGGGATTTGGGGGAATATGGGGAAATTTTAAGAAAAAAGTTGGCTGACGCTCGAAATGCATTTCCTTTTCGTTAGTAATTTCGGTAAGAGGCTGACGCTGGCAGGGGGGGGTCAGAAAAATACGGAAAAAGCTAGGCTGGAAATATGAATGTAAACATAGAGTCGGAATCTGCTATAAACCAATAAATCATTCGTTCAGTCGTTGAACTAGTAAATCATTAGTTTAATGATTACAAAAATAACAAATCATAAGTTCAGTGGTACTTTCAACTAAGGCCGGATGAAGTCCTATCCTGCGTCAGGGTCACCCCCCGATTTTCGGGAATTCGGGCATCTTTGGTCAAGTATGGACAACTGGTCAAAAAATCCTTAAGTATGGGGTTCTGACACAACATGCAGATTTTGTTTCTTAAAATCGAAATGATATCCAATCAGACTCTCCCTCGACGTTACATTGGTCGGGTTCGACATTGAAGAGTGAAAACTGGACGATATTCCATAAAAACAACATTTCGATTTCCCGACTTTTCAATACAGTATTTCAAAATTTCCCCGCCGGCCTTAAGTATGGACCCCCATACTTATAAAGGGGAAATAACATTTCGTTTTTAACTAATAACGTATTACTTCAGTGATATTGTTTTAAAACTAAACATTCATTAGTTCAGTGATTATTGATGGATGAACGAATTTGAGTATTAATTCAGTACTTATTAGTTCAGTGCTGGTGTTCGGTTGTGAGGACTGAACCAGTCTCACAGGTATGCAAGTAACACTTACAAGTAATATGGTGCTGGGACCATAGGGTGATATCGGAAGACTTTGTATAATGTCGAATATTTCGTATATTTTGGGTGAACTTTCACTGTTTGAGAATACAAGACACCAGAGGTTGGTGCCAATGTGTAACTAATTCAAAAACTAACATGAGAGCTTGTTCAGCTCTTTAAGTAGTAACATGTCGACTCGAATTCCCTCAGATCTCATCCGAATTCGACAGTCACAGTGCTCAGTCACTTCATGTTCACATATCCGATGACCTGTCTTGTCATTTAGCCCTTGGGCTGCAGCTGCCAGTCATACAACGATCTCTGCTCTGATTTGCTGAATAGTCATAGATCTGATGACGTGGCAAGAACTGGGGCTCTCCTGGTTTCCCTCCAGTTCTGTGTAGCTGTTTGAATATAAAATGGTTCCCCCCATTTCTGGAATGGTTTCCCACCAATTCTCTCAACCTGATCTGCTGTGGTTGCAGATGTTCAAAAGTCACATGCTGTCAGTCACCCTCGTCATACCTCTCGGTCATACTGGTGACTGTCATCGGTGCTGTCACTCGTCATTCTGACACGTCTGTCTCTCGTCTGACTCGCGATACACCCTAGTACAACTCTCCCCCCCTTTTTGGCGCGCCTACGTCCTCGCTAGGCTGTCCTGCGTGCCCTTATGTACATAGTCAGGGGGGTTAGCATGCACTTTGTGACAAGATCGGGCTGCTAAGCCCTCGGTTCTTGGGTCCGTGCCCCCCAGTCCTCGGGTCCGGGTCCCCCTCTACGGTTCTTGGGTCCGTGCCCCCCAGTCCTTGGGTCTGGGTCCCCTTCCGCAATCCGGGTTCGCCAAGGCGCCTCACCGTCTCACGCTGCCAACGCTCATCAGGTTTGGCAACCCCGGCACTTCCCCAGATCACGGGTCTTCCGCGGCCATTGCGCCCCGTGGCTGACCCGCCTCGGTATCTTGAAACTCGAACGTGTCAGTCCTCGCTGTCAGCGTCGAAATGAGGTTCATTACCGCGAGCGCGCTCTCCTCCTTCATGCGCTCGTTCAGCTTCAGTTCGCAAAACAGGTGGTGCAGCAACGCGCGAGGTATTGCATATACCGCTTGGGCTGAACCCATGCCGCGGGTGTTGGCCGAGGAGATGCCCCCCTGGGCCGTGTTCTCGTGCTTCCCTAGCATCGCTCGCGCAGGGCAGGGAGTCGTGTGGGTGCACAGCAACAAAGGTACCGAAGGTGCTGCATTTGTCCATATGTGAGTTGGCTTCATGTACGGTGTGCCATACTTACAATACTTTAGGTGGTCAACAGCGGCTCTGGCAGACCTTTCATTACGGCGCGCGTGTGCAACCCTCGCAGCGCGTCGCCAGCGGGGTTTTCTATGAAGAATACGCAGGATCGTAAAACTCGACGATCTCCCTGGTACGCCGCACGCGCCTGTCCGCCAGCTTCAGATCTGGAGCCCCCAGTGTCTTCGCCTTGCTGTACTCCTTGCAGGGGGGGCTGGCTCAGATGACGTCGAAATGATGTCGTGGGTAGAGCTTGTAGTTCCAGTGAAGGATGTCCTCCGCGCACGTGGCTTGCCACTTTGGCAGGATGTCCACTGTTACTACCTCGCAGTCCCTGAACTGACGTTTGAACTGCTGCTCCACTGAGCCGGTACCGCAGAACAGCACCAAAATTCTAACTGGGTGCTGCACTCTCGAGAGGTGAGGCTGGTAAGCTCGGCTCTGGCCACTGCTGTGGACTGTCGGGGTTGGAGGTCTCATTGCCATCAACTGTGCCCTCTGCTCCTCCTGACCCTTGTGAGTCTCCCTTCGCCTTTTCTCTGGAGCCTTCTTCAACCTTTCCTCCTCAGCTTCGAAGACTCGCAGTGGTTCCAGCCTGCCCCCTCGCCCTTCCAAGTCATCTCTGGTTCGCCACTGACTGTGACTATGCGGCAGCCCTTTCCATTTAGTTAGCCACTCCTGCACTGTCCCGCCAGCCTTCCCACCTAGCTTCCTGAAGCGAGTGCTGATGATGCGTTCCACCTCCCGCTCCCGCTGACCCTCTACCAAGACCGGTGGCGGTGCCATTTCCTCTTGTCTGCTCACGAAGTGCTTAGCTTTCGACTGAACTGGGGTGAGCCGATCCGCTGTGAACACGTCGTGCACCTTCCAATGCACGGGTAGCTCTAACCTGTACGCTGGCGGAGCTCCACGGTCCTGCTCTGGCAGCTCTTGCTGCCTGTCGCTGTACAGACATTCTATTACACGTAGGGGGCCGTGCCTGAGCTTGCGCAGCTTCGGCTTCAACCCCCGATCTCCAGGCAGAATCAGGTGCTGGCCATCCACCCATACCTGATCATTCACCTTAATGTGCTGCAGCCGGTGTCGTGCGTCAAACTGCTCCAGCATGCGCTGCTGGGCCATCTGCAGGTTCACCCGCGCTGCCTGTAGTTGCCGCGCAAACTGCTTGGCCAGCTCGTGCGCAGTCCCTCTCTTGTCCGCCGCTACTCGCCCACCTTTTCCTCGTCTTGACCCGCCTTCCAAAGCTGCGTCCATGAAGAAGTCCAGCTGTGTTGCTGGAGGGTGTCCGTACACCAACTCAAAGGGAGAGAATCCAGTCGCCGCTGACGTGCGTGGAGTCATTGATCGCGTACTCCACAGGTGTCACCCAGCAGAGGTCCCAGTCCTCTTGGTTCTCAGCAACATAGCAGCGCAGCATGCGCTCCACGGTGTGGTTGCTGCGTTCCGCTTGCCCGTCGCTCTGAGGGTGATAGGGAGTGGTGCTAGCTACCTTGACGCCCATCAGTCGCATGAACTCCTGAGTCACGGCGTCGCGAAAGCGGGGGTCTCGGTCACACACTATCTTCATTGGAGCTCCGTGCAATCGCCATACTGCGTCCATGAACAATCTAACCACCACTTCTGCAGAGCTGTCGTTGTAGGTCATCGGCACCACATGTACCATTTTGCTCAGCTTACAGGTGAAAGTAGTGAAGGCGTTCACTCCTCGCTGAGTCATCGGAAGCCCGGTTACGAAGTCGATGCTGACAACCTCCCAGAGTCTGCTTGGCACTCGATGCGGTTGCAACAGTCCCATGGGATACCCCTGCCGCGGCTGGGTCTGCTGGCACGTCACGCACGTCTTTACCCATTCCGCTATATCTAGGTCCATTCGCGGCCACCAGAAACGTCTTCGGACCCGCTCCAGCGTCTTGTCCCTGCCAGTGTGGCCTGCGGACGGTGCCTCGTGAGCTTCTCCCAACACTAGCTCCCGCAAGGGCGAGTCCGGCGCCAGTACCACCTGATAGCGCCCTTCAGCCACTCTCCAGATGATGTCGCTTACCAGCCGGAAATGCTCTGTGCGATGATGCTGGGTGTTTAGCAGTTCCTGCTTCAGGGTTCTGAGATATTCGCTGCGTCTGTGCTCAGCTCTCAGCGCCCGCAAGAACACCCCTGGCTCCACTGTCCCCGACTTATCTCTGACCTTTGCTGCTGCTCCGGAGAGCGTGACTGCTGGTTGCGCTATGGGTCTCTCGCGTGGGGCCAGCTTGCTGGGTGGCTTCTGTGGCCTGGCTATCACTACTAGCACTGGCCATGGGACTGGCAGTTCCTGCAGAGCCGAGCGGTGACCCCTCTCCTCTCCAGGTGAGGTAAACAGTCTGTTGGGCTCACCATGCTCGTTCACCCTTGGAATGACCTCCACGATCTCCAGGCCAAACTCGCGTAGCAACGGTCGCCAATTCGCCTGAGGGAAGTCGGGCAATAAGAACAAGGCGGCTGTGTGACACGGGTCCTGCTTCGCCTCAGATGCGTAGTGTCGCAGAATGTCCTCAATGCTCACGTTGGGGTCTGAGAAGGGGGGGTTGCACCAGACGATACGGCCCCTCCACTGCTCGTTCAAGCAATCAGTCCAGAATGTGCTCACCTGTCGATTCTGGCCCATAGCGTCACAGCACGCATCCACCTGGAACGGTCCTCCCAGTGCTCGAGAGTACTTGCTCTGCAGCCTAGCGAACTCCGAGGAGATCAACTTCCAATCCTGCTTGTCCACCAGCGGTCCTCCGGGTCGGATCCTTGGACTTGATTGCTTCCGCTCTACTGTCGCTGGCGGTTGTGCTGCTGGTTGCTGCGCTGCTGCTGATGGCTGCTGCTGCTCTGCTGCTGGCTTCTGAGCTACTGTTGCGGGCGACTGTGCTGGGGGTGTCTCTGACAGAACGGCTTCTGCATCCAAGGGAGACGCTGGGTCATCACCTGTTGCTGATTGCTCTGCTGCTACCGCTCTAGTAGTTACGCCCGCGAAGGCAGAGGCTGCCGCCATCGTGTCTACTGTGTCCATAGCGTCGCGCCACAGGTCGGTGGTCTCCGCAGTGTGTATTGCTTCATTTTTTCCTTTACGGCCCGCAATCAGCAAATCCACTGGCCCGCTTTCGGCCAATACGGCCAGTCTCCAAAATTGCCCGCCGCAGGCGCGAAAATTTAATTTTAAGTATGGTGATATTATTGTAAAAATCGCATAATTTTGCATAAATTTTGGTATTTTCATATCAAACGTCACGGCCCGCATCCATATATTCCATCGGCCCGCATGCGGCCCGGAGTGGTGAGCTACGGCCCCGGGCCGGCCCGCCATGGTAAGCAATATACTCTGGGTCTCCGCCCACCACAGTCCATTGAGCTGCGTCAGCTTCCCTGTCACCACTGGAGGGCTCACTGGTGGGTGTTCCTCGTCCTCCTCATCTGATGAGCTGAACCCCGCATCCAAGGGAGAGCTAGGGTCCTCCTTCTCCACCTTCTTCTCTTTCACCGCTGCATTCACCTCAGCCTTGGCCTTGGTTACTTCCGCTGGTTTCCCTTTGGCACCTGCTGCTCGCCTTCCGTCCTCAGCTGACACTGGCTGGTCGGTAGGTACTCAGGTCCAAGTATCCTGCCTTCTTGAGCCCTTCTCTTGCTGAGGTTTGCACATAGTCTGGTCGGCGAGAGGCCACGTCCGGCACCACCAGCGTGCGCCCTGGCACGTGCTCCATCGCATGCACGCCCACCTCCACCAGGTCCTCGTACCACCTCGCTTGTCGCCTGCTGATTCCCGGCCTGGAGCGAAGAGCCACTTCAGCGGCGCATGGTCTCCTATGAGTCGGAACTCCGTGAAGATAAGGTAATGCCTCCACGTTTGAGTCGTGCAGTGATGAATCGCCGCTAACTCCCGTTCCCCTGCATGGTAATTTTGTTCCGCTGATGAGAACTGCTTGCTCTCGAAGGCGATCGGCTGCAGGCCCTTCAACGACCATATCGCAAAAATGAGACACGCGGGTGTCTCATTATATTCTCATTTTTTAAAAAGTTATGATAACGAGGTTTTTTTTATATGACTAGATAGCATTTGGAGAGTAGATAATGACACGTTATTTCAAAATTTGAAATTTTAGGGTATAGCCCGAAATTTGGGGTTTCCAGGCGATTTTTCGCCCCGTTTCGGGCGGTGCTCAGGTGTCAATCGGCGGAAGTTATGATAACGAGGTTTTTTTTATATGACTAGATAGCATTTGGAGAGTAGATAATGACACGTTATTTCAAAATTTGAAATTTTAGGGTATAGCCCGAAATTTGGGGTTTCCAGGCGATTTTTCGCCCCGTTTCGGGCGGTGCTCAGGTGTCAATCGGCGGAAGTTATGATAACGAGGTTTTTTTATATGACTAGATAGCATTTGGAGAGTAGATAATGATACGTTATTTCAAAATTTGAAATTTTAGGGTATAGCCCGAAATTTGGGGTTTCCAGGCGATTTTTCGCCCCGTTTCGGGCGGTGCTCAGGTGTCAATCGGCGGAAGTTATGATAACGAGGTTTTTTTTATATGACTAGATAGCATTTGGAGAGTAGATAATGACACGTTATTCAAAAATTTGAAATTTTAGAGTATAGCCCGAAATTTGGGGTTTCCAGGCGATTTGTCACCGTGATTCGGGTGGTGCTCAAGCGCCATTTGTTGAAAGTGGTGATAATGACGATGTTTTCATATTGGATACGTCAAAGTCATTCCAAACAAACTGAGTCTGAAGAAACTTTTGTTCATATCTTACATACACCCCGAGAATGGGAGGCTTTAATGTTAAAAGCGGTGGCACCAACCTTAAATCTAGGGGGTGTAGGTCTGCACGAGACTGTAACTGTGTGCGTAGCACAAAAAAACAACAAAAACCGACAAAAGGCACGAAGAATGCTACCAGATAAGACGTTGGTGCTATGAAAATATACAGTCTTTATTTGAACAGTCAAAGCACCCAGGGTTAGGGGTTTTCTTGCGGGCGCGGTATTATTCATTGTACAGGCCGGTATATACGATGGCAGTGCAGGTGCGATCTCTCAGTTCGTTTGCTGGCTGGCTTATTAAGCATACCTACCTATTTGCTAACAGACATGTACAGGTCAAACGTTTGCACAATCACCTTGGCGCGCAGAACTTGTTCAGACACTTCCAGGTGCTGGGCGAGCTCCTTGTACCCGTTGTACTGTGCGATCGCCGACCGTTTCTTGTCCGTGTCCTCGCACTTCAAGTCTGTCCAGAGGCTTTCTCCTATCTTCTCAGCGTCAGCTTTCGCCGCCGGGGTGAGGTCGAACTGACCTGGCCACTGCGGACCTGGTCGTGGTGGAGAAGCGAACATCGCCGGTCGTGATGGAGGAGAGGCTCCCGGGACTTTGGAGCCCGTTGGCGTCGTTAAAGCAGGTGACCCTCCTCCTGCGCCGAGCGCTGGCGCTCCCGGGTAAAAGCCTCCTCCGCCCAGTTGGAACATTTGGGCGAACGGGCCTGCTGCTGTTACTGCCTGTTACCGGTGACGTACCAACCGCCCCCCCCCACACCAGTTACAAGTTCCGTGTCTTTCAATCTGGACCTCAAGCCAGAGTTCCCTCCTCCACAATAAACACAAACAACTTGAACGTAACAACTAGCTCCTACCTGCACGGCTGTCTTCAGGATCTCCCTCATCGCTGCAGCCTCCGAGGCGTGGTGATTGTTAATCTCCTTCAAGGTGTCCGCGTTCTTCTCTAGCATCCTCTGTTGGGCCAGTGCATTATTTTCGAGCATCTTCGCCTGGGCCTCGTGGGCCATTTTCGCAGTCTCGGCAGAGGTCCTTTGGAAAGACTCCTGTGCCTCCTTCAAAAGCGAGTCCCGAGAAGTAAGCGCCTTCGTGTTCTCCTCCAGCAAAGCCTGTTGCGCCTTCGTGTTCTCCTCCAGCAAGACCTGCTGCCCTGACCAGAATGAACCCAATGTTGTCTGGTGCTCCTTGGCACGAGTCTCCTCCCGTTGCTTCCCCTCGGCCATCTGCATCTGCAGGGCTTCAGCGTGCTTCGTCGTAAGGAGCTCCACTGTCTTACGGCTTTCGTCTCGCTCGGCAGACAGGGCCGAAGCCAGCTGTTTTTCCCCACGCAGACGTTCATCCTCCACCTTCTTCTGCATCTCTTCTCGAAGGCTCGCCAGTGTCTCATCCGCCTTCTTCTTCTCGGCCTCCACTGCTTCCTTGGCCTTCTTCAGCTCATTAAGGTCCCGCTCGCTTTCTTCACGTTTCCGCTTGTCACCGACGCTCTGCAGCCTCCGCGTCTCGTCGTTCACCGACACCGCGAGCAAGGCACGCCTCAACTCCCCCTCTTTCACGTTCTGCGGAGGTCCGTCCATGCGTAACAAAACATCGGTCAGTACGTACCAAGCTGTAACAAAAAAAACAGACGATTGTAACTCAAGCAAAACTCCGTACTCACCTGCTTAGCCACATGCATGGCAACTGCTTCCGGCGGAGGCTGCTTCTTCCCCCCTCGCCGTCCGACGTCGCCCATGTCTTCGTCGCTGCTGTCATCCTCTTCGGCAAGATCCATAGGTACACGCACTACCGGGGCTTTGCCCTTCCCGCCTGGGATAGGGGTCGTGGTCTTCTGGGTGGAAGGCGCCTTCGGGAAATCCTCATACACGGCGGTTTGGCCCTTGTTGCCTAAGATGATCTTCCCCACTACTCGCGCAGGGGCGTTTTTATTGAATTGGCTGCCCGCCAAGCACCACTTCCTAGCCTCAAACTTCCCACCAGCCTCTTTGCCCACCAGCTTCTCTGCTTCCTCGATCTTCTTCCAGAACATCCCCAGGACCTTATTGAACAACCTGTAGTGCTCGTTCTCCTTCTGAATTTCAGAAGGAGTTATCTGCCCCTCTTTCCTGTCTTCCACCAGGCGCGTGACGACGCCTGTCAGAGAAGCCTTCGCGCCACTCTTCTTTGTTATTCGCACGTGCGGGTAGTCGCCGGCATACTTCTCCTTTCGCTTCATCTCCAGCTTCCGCTCATACACAGCGGGAGCCTGGAACATCGTGCAAGTAACGTCGCCCTGCTTGGGGTGATTGCCGTTTATCGCCATGTAAGTGGCGTGCCACTGGCCAACCCATGTCAGGCAAACGAACCTGTGCGTGGGCACCAACAACCTCCTTATTCATATATCTTGACTATGTACTACAAACGAATGTGTTACAAATGAAGTTGGGTCAGTGACAGGTTCATGGTCAGGCAAACGAACCTGTGGACACCTGCAAACTCCTTGTGCATGCTGGTGGTCACCCTCAGCCCTTGCACCACTTCAAACCGGAACTCCAGGTTCCGCTCGCACTTCAGAGAAGCCTTGAAGGCTGGGATGATCGACTTTCCCTCCAGTATGCCGCTCTTGTTCAGTATCTTGTTTACCAGCTGATCAGGAACAAACTTCTGATAACTGACAATCACCCCGCTGTTCCCCATTTCCTCGGAAAGACGCGCGTCGAGGTATTTCGGGCTGGTCTTCGTCTCGGCTGCTATCGAGGTTTGAAGCTTATCTATAGGACCATGGCCTGCTGGCAGTGCAATCCTCGTAATACCCTCCACCTCCTGGAACTTTTCGATACAAAAAAATAGTGCCTCGGGAACAGTAGGCAATACTTCGCAATCGTGTCGGGGATGCAATATAAGGATGGCGTCCGCGTAAGGACAGTCCTTTGGCATCTCGTACAACATGGTCTTCACCGTCGAAACGAACGCCAACTCGGGTTGCAGCCTTTTGTTCTTCAGCTTGAAGGACAGAAGAAACCCCATCGTTGCGGCTCCGGCTCCTTATCGCTTTTGGGCTCCCAGGTCGAAGGGTCGGTGGCGTCCGTGCAGGCTGCAGAACCTTTAAGCACTTCTATCATCTCCGGGGTATGAGTCTGGTTAAAATCAAATGGCTCGCTGATTTCACAGCCACTGTTCTGCAACATCAGGACCAGGTCAGCGTAGGTGTATGCCGCCTGCAACGTCCAATTTTCAATCACCTGCATGCGCTGGTCAGGCACCGCACCCCTCGTCTCGTGTTCTTCGCTGGCAAGGGGGTTGTCTTGAAGTACCATTTGTGCCAGCGCTACGGGATCCCACCCTTGATCGGTCTCCTCGTCCAACCCAGTCAACATGAAGCCCGGGAGGTCCACGACATCTGGTACCTGATTCAACAACGTAGGACCACTGCCTTCGCCAGAGGACACCGCCGTCTCCCCCAAGTCCCCCTGGTCCAAGGCTGCAGACGCTGTCTTAGCGAAATCCGAGACGTCAATGGGTGCAAGGCTGTCGCGACGCTGGGATCCCAATTCAGCGACTGTTCGGAGATCGTCAACGGCTGTAGTTTCGCTTGCATGTGCGCTGCCCTGTCCGCTGTTGTCACCGCCGTCCTGCAGAAGCTCGTACTTCTTCTGCAGCAGCTTTATCCGATAAAGGCTCCTACCGTGCGGATCCCAATTATGCCCTGTTGCTGATTGGATAAATGTTGGTGCAGCTGGTGTTTCTGGTTTCCCCGAGCGATACGGTAACCCATCGTGCACAGTGTCGATCTCCTCGTTCGTCATGAGCGCCACTTCTCTGAAGGCCGACCCGGCAGGCAACTGTTGCCCCATATATACCGCAAACTCCTCGTCCTCGTAAGTCATTTCGTCGAAATACCTGTCAAGTTCCTGCCGTTCAGACTCATCCAACTTTCGACTGTGGGCATCCTGAAGCAGGCTCAACATCCCCTGCCCCAGATTGAAAGCCTCGCGACCTTCAGGCTGCACGATGTAGTGTACGTCGCTCTGCACGTCTAAAGCAACCTCCAGAAGACTGTGTGCTGACCCCGTAGAATCTAAATATCGGACCATGACCTGCTTGTTTTCCTCTATTGTGTGAGCAACAACACACAAAACATAGTTTGGGGCCTCCGTAATCTCGGCGGCGAGATTGAAAGCAAGGAGTTCCCCACGGTCCGTATCGTTCCCCCGAAGCAAGCGAGGTGCTTGAGATGGTTCTTTCAGGATGCTGCAGAGGTGCGTGCGGACGAACGCAGCTCCCGGCTCCGTACCTGAGGACACGCGATGTTCCATCAAGAACACGGAGGACGCGCCAAAGTGAAAAATAGGTTTTCGAACAGTACCTGGGGATGATGGTTGAGAGGAGACAGACACGGCTGCCCTATCCCTCATATCCTCCAGAAGATCCACGCAGGTCTGGTGGGCAAATCGTTCCCAGTCCGTTTTGGTTTTCAACTTTTGGTCCTCGCTGTCTCCGGTCCAAGGTGCGCAAACTTTTTTTAAGCGATCGAACCGTCGCATTATGTCTATGTCCACCTTCCGACGCGACGCCTCTTCCGAGTGCAAGCTGAACAGGCAACCTTTCCGAAGACACCCAAACCCTTCTTCGTCTAATAACTTAAGGGATTCAACCTCAGCGAGCTCTTGTTTTGTCCCGATGGCAAGGCCAAAATCTTCTAGCGCAGCCTTATCAACACCCGCCTTCTCCTTCCCGAAGCACCGCGCTATCACCGCCGAATCCGTCTTCAACTGCGTGCCGTCATTCTTAATCTGCTGGATATCTTCCAGAAGTTTAACATCATCATGAAACACCTCCTCCAAAAGACCTATTACAATTGACGGTAGAAAAGATGACATTGCGAAAAGTTTTGTATGCTGCACAACGGGCTCTGTTTAACCCTGCGAAACTCCCCGCCCAAGTCTTCGAAAACTTGGGCGGTCACTATCATCGCCCCGCCCAAGTCTGCGAAAAGTTGGGCGGTCACTGTCATCGCCCCGCCCAAGTTCTAGAAAACTTGGGCGGTCACTGTCATCGCCCCGCCCAAGTTCTAGAAAACTTGGGCGGTCACTGTCATCGCCCCGCCCAAGTTCTCGAAAACTTGGGCGGTCACTGTCATCGCCCCGCCCAAGTTCTAGAAAACTTGGGCGGTCACTGTCATCGCCCCGCCCAAGTTCTCGAAAACTTGGGCGGTCACTGTCATCGCCCCGCCCAAGTTCTAGAAAGCTTGGGCGGTCACTGTCATCGCCCCGCCCAGGTTCTAGAAAACTTGGGCGGTCACTGTCATCGCCCCGCCCAA
>LGRX02033785.1:0-34350 GCA_001247695.2 Cymbomonas tetramitiformis | reverse complement strand
TCTCAGGCTGGTGCGCAGTGCGCACTGTGAATGTTGCGGCGCGGCGGCTTGAGACGAGGGCTCTCAGGCTGGTGCGCAGTGCGCGCTGTGAATGTTGCGGCGCGGCGGCTTCAGTGCTGCCTGCACTCCGGTAGGGACAGGCGCGCCGCGGGCCAGGCCCCTCGAACTGCGTCCCTGGCTGCCTTCGGTTGAAGTTCTCCTCACATTACCTAGCTGCTGGATGCTGGACCGGCTTGCTGCAAGGGAAAGGCGCCAAGCACATGCATCGTCGATAGCGCAAAGGCGCCAGGGCGGGTTGGGGCGGCGGCGAGGGGCTTCCGGAACCTGTGGCCCGAGTTCAAGCGGGGATGCGGCATGTCCCGCGGGGGCGTCCATACCTCTTGGCCCAACGGGGATGCGGCATGTCCCGCGGGGGCGTCCATACCTCTTGGCCCAGCGGGGATGCGGCATGTCCCGCGGGGGCGTCCATACCTCTTGGCCCAGCGGGGATGCGGCATGTCCCGCGGGGGCGTCCATACCTCTTGGCCCAGCGGGGATGCGGCATGTCCCGCGGGGGCGTCCATACCTCTTGGCCCAGCGGGGATGCGGCATGTCCCGCGGGGGCGTCCATACCTCTTGGCCCAGCGGGGATGCGGCATGTCCCGCGGGGGCGTCCATACCTCTTGGCCCAGCGGGGATGCGGCATGTCCCGCGGGGGCGTCCATACCTCTTGGCCCAGCGGGGATGCGGCATGTCCCGCGGTAGCGTCCATACCTCTTGGCCCAACGGGGATGCCATGTTGCCCACATCCACGGGATATAGCCACGATCCAGGGGCTCGTCAGCAAAGGTCGCTGTGACTCAGCCTTCGAGAGAGCATATTCAAAGCCTTTTGGGCGATGCATCCTGGCCCTCGATGGATTTCTGCCCGGATCTAGCGTTCAGTCACGCTGCAGGGCTCGGGAAAAAGGATATACACGGGGAGTCCACAGCAAGCTCGGCAGTGGTTCGCGCAGATCTGGGGAGCGCGGTCATGTCGCCCCAGTGGCGGCCCTGGCGGCGGTTCGCGCAGATCTGGGGAGCGCGGTCATGTCGCTCCAGTGGCGGCCCTGGCAGTGGTTCGCGCAGATCTGGGGAGCGCGGTCATGTCGCTCCAGTGGCGGCCCTGGCGGTGGTTCGCGCAGATCTGGGGAGCGCGGTCATGTCGCTCCAGTGGCGGCCCTGGCGGCGGTTCGCGCAGATCTGGGGAGCGCGGTCATGTCGCTCCAGGGGCGGCCCTGGCGGTGGTTCGCGCAGATCTGGGAGCGCGGTCATGTCGCCCAGTGGCGGCCCTGGCGGCGGCTCCGCGCAGATCTGGGGAGCGGTCATGTCGCTCCAGTGGCGGCCCTGGCAGTGGTTCGCGCAGATCTGGGAGCGCGGGCTCGCCGCTTCCAGTGGCGGCCCTGGCGGTGGTTCGCGCAGATCTGGGGAGCGCGGCTCTGCCCAGTGGCTGCCCTGGCGGCGGCTCGCGCAGATCTGGGATCGCGGGTCATGTCGCCCAGGGGCGGCCCTGGCGGTGGTTCGCGCAGATCTGGGGAGCGCGGTCATGCCGCTCCAGTGGCGGCCCTGGCGGGGGCCCACGCAGATCTGGGGAGAGCGCGGTCATGTCGCTCCAAAGGCGGCCCTGGCGGTGGTTCGCGCAGATCTGGGGAGCGCTGTCATGTCGCTCCAGTGGCGGCCCTGGCGGTGGTTCGCGCAGATCTCGGGAGCGTGGTCATGTCGCTCCAGTGGCGGCCCTGGCGGTGGTTCGCGCAGATCTGGAGGAGCGCGGTCATGTCGCCCAGTGGCGGCCCGGCGGCGGGGCCCGCGCAGATCCGGGAGCGCGGTCATGTTGCTCCAGTGGCGGCCCTGGCGGTGGTTCGCGCAGGATCTGGGGGAGCGCGGCCATGTCGCTCCAGTGGTGGCCCTGGCAGTGGTTCGCGCAGATCTGGGGAGCGGTCATGTCGCTCCAGTGGCGGCCCTGGCAGTGGTTCGCGCAGATCTGGGGAGCGCGGTCATGTCGCTCCAGTGGCGGCCCTGGCGGTGGTTCGCGCAGATCTGGGGAGCGCGGTCATGTCGCTCCAGTGGCGGCCCTGGCGGCGGTTCGCGCAGATCTGGGGAGCGCGGTCATGTCGCTCCAGTGGCGGCCCTGGCAGCGGTTCGGGTCATGCTCGGCCACGTGTGCAACCCTTGAACTCCTCATCCAAGTGAAGCGGGGTGGTGGCACATTGGGCACTCACCTTTGAAGAAATCCAGTTCTGGTTCGCGTCTATGTGTGCTAGCGGTATTGGCCCCGGGTGCTGCATGCATCGCGGCAAGCCTCGCCCATCACCTCTCCCTGTGCCAAATTCCAGCAGCCGTGTGGGGGCTTGAGTCGCGGACGGCCCGGCTGGTTTGCTCCCCTACCCCCGTGCTCTGGCAGCTGGGAGAAGGCGATGCGCGAGCGGGTGTGCGCCGCCCACCAGAAGGCCAAGCTCGCGCAGAGGCAGCAGCTGCAGACGCGGGCGGTGCCGGAGCTCTCTCGGATGACGCCAATCAGCGCCAACATCATACGCGCCACCGCGGAGACCACCGGCTACCTGCTGCAGGCGCGCCACCCCCGGCCTGGCGCCACCCGCATGCCATGGCATGACATACGCGCCACCGCGGAGACCACCGGCCACCTCCTGCAGGCGCGCCACCCCCGGCCTGGCGCCACCCGCATGCCATGTCATGACATACGCGCCACCGCGGAGACCACCGGCCACCTCCTGCAGGCGCGCCACCCCCGGCCTGGCGCCACCCGCATGCCATCGGAGAGCTTCGGGGCGGGAGGGGAGGGCGGCCCGGGGACCAAGCGGACGTGAGCACGACCCAGTAGGTCTGGCATGAATGCTATGAGATTACCGATCTCTTGTCTATAAGTCGAGGAATGCACACTGGACGCCTGTCATAAAGCTAAGTTGTCGGGGCTTGCCGCTTGGCCGGCTTGGCAGGGGGATGATGCCTGTCATAAAGCTGAGTTGTCGGGGCTTACCGTTTGGCCGGCTTGGCAGGATGGATGGCGCCTGTCATAAAGCTGAGTTGTCGGGGGCTTACCGTTTAGCCGGCTTGGCAGGGGATGACGCCTGTCATAAGCTGAGTTGTCGGGGCTTGCCGTTTGGCCGGCTTGGCAGGGGGATGACGCCTGTCATAAAGCTGAGTTGTCGGGGCTTGCTGCTTGGCCGGCTTGGCAGGGGGATGGCACGCCGTGCTTCCAAACGCAGGACGCATACACGCCCTCCGGGGGCATCTGGGGCAACGCCATGAGCAGGCATATCTCCCAGGACAGGACCCTCGCGGAGGACAGCCAGGTCGTCCCTTGATGCCGGCTCCAGCGCGCCGCCGCACTCCACCTCCGCTTGCTGGCGCGAGCTCAGCGCCTCCCGTGTTGTTAGAGATGGCGCCATGCCCATGCCTGGCGCTTGGCGGTGCTGCCTTCGGGTGCGGCCGGCCACGACTGTAGGCGGGGGAGCCAGGGCAGCAGCCAGGACGAGCATGCGCCAGACTGCCTCGATCTGCGAGGATAGGGCCAGAGGGCAAGGAGAGGAGCGACCCAAGATGAGAAGACACCAGACGAGAGCGGGGTGTGATGCTGTTGCTGACGAAGAAGCCGGCGCCAAGCGATTAGGAATGTGATGGTGAAAGGGGGTGTGAGGGTGCTGGTGAAAGGGGATGTGAAGGTGTTGGTGAAAGGTCGTGTGAGAAAGATGGTGAAAGAGGTGGTGGGAGATTACAGTGAGGGTGTGAAGGTGTTGGTGAAAGGTCGTGTGAGAAAGCTGGTGGAAGGGCGAGGGCTGGTGAAAGGGGGTGTAGGGTGATGGTGAAAGGGTTTTTGGGTGTGATGGTGAAAGGGGGTGTGAGGGGGCTGATGGAGCACCGTGGAATGCTGCAAGGGCTGGTATACGGGCTGGCGGATGAAACTGGATTATGGATGCTAAAATATGACAGGGAGGGGCGACAGGATGGCCCGCAAGTGATGGCCACGCTGCACATCAACCAGGCCCACCAGCTCGGGTTCGTGAACCCGCGCATGGTGCGGGCAGAGCTGCTGTACACCTACCTCTGGCAGTTCCTGCATGCGCGGGGCCGTCTCCCCCCCCAGCAGCCAGAGGTGAGCTCCGCCAGCCCTCCTCTCTTGAACCTGCCCCCTTGCTCCTAAACCGGAATGACCTTCCCCATCCACTGCCTTATTTGCAGTTCCGCCCTCCGGCGTCACACTTTCACCCCCGTGCACCAGCTCCATGACATCCCCGCAACCTCTGCACTGCTTCCTGGCGCGAGGGTGATGAGCATGGCGGGACGTTGATGAGCATGGCGGGACGTTGATGAGCATGGCGGGACGTTGATGAGCATGGCGGGACGTTGACGAGCATGGCGGGACGTTGATGAGCATGGCGGACGCGATGAGCAGCTTGAGATGGACGTTGATGAGCATGAAGTGGACGCAGATGAGCATGGCGCGTTGATGAGCATGGCGGGGCGTTGATGAGCATGGCGGGACGTTGATGAGCATGGCGGGATGTTGATGAGCATAGAAGCCATTGGCCATGTTTCGTTTATCGTGTGACAGACGCGGGGGAGAGGCGGCCATGCAGGAGACATCCAGCAGCGAACCCAGGGAGGCCATGGCAGCTGAGGCGGAGGAGCCGGGGGTGTTCCTGGTGAAGGAGATCCAGCGGGCCATGCCTCTCTCCCTGTTCTGCCAGGTGCCACCTCAGCGACTTTCAGCGTTTACACTCCAAGTAATGTCCAAATGAGTGCATCGTAAAAGAAGTGAATTAGTTATGAAAAATAAGTGCGTAAGGCATATAATAAAGTGAATCAGTTATCTGACAAAGTGAATATGTCATATAACAAAGGTGAATAAGTCATATAACAAAAGTGAATATGTCATATAACAAAGGTGAATAAGTCATATAACAAAAGTGAATAATTCGTATAACAAAGGTGAATGGGTCATATGACAAAAGTGAATAAGTCATATAACAAAGTGAATAGGTCATATAACAAAGTGAACAGGGCATATGACAAAAGTGAATCAGGCATATAACAAAAGTGAATAATTCATATAACAAAAGTGAATAGGTCATATAACAAAGTGCATCAGTCATATCACAAAGTGAATAAGGCATATAACAAAGTGCATCAGTCATATAATAAAGTGAATAAGGCATATAACAACGTGCATCAGTCATATAACAAAAGTGAATAGGTCATATAACAAAAGTGCATCAGTCATATAACAAAGTGCATCAGTCATGTTTAAATTGGAGCACAGTGGAATTTTAGTGGTTTCTGCCACGTGTAGATCAAATGACCTGTGTTATGCTTTGCAGCGCTAGTGACGGTTCGTGTCACGTGTAGTAGGCACAGAAACTAGACAAGAAGCCTGTGAAGCCATATCGGCTTCAGCTCTGTTCTTTTGCCTTCCCTACCCACCCAACCCAGGAATCTCTGTTCACTTTGCAGAGGTTTATTTCAAAGAAATACATCCATCAAAATAGACTTTCACTAACTCTGGTAAGTCTGGCTGGTAGCTTAGACAGCACCGGTCAGACAAAAGCTATTATTGTGTAATGGATGGCCCTTCGGGGCAGGTAGTGTGCCTTTTGGCAATGATCCGTGTGCAAAAGAAATATAACAAAGTGAATAAGGCATACATCAAAGTGAATAAGGCATACAACAAAGTGAATACGTCATACAACAAAGTGAATACGTCATATAACAAAGTGAATACGTCATATAACAAAGTGAATACGACATATAACAAAGTGAATACGACATATAACAAAGTGAATACGTCATATAACAAAGTGAATACGTCATACAACAAAGTGAATACGTCATATAACAAAGTTAATACGTCTGAAAAGGTTTTCAACGTGGGACATCACCGGAGATTGAACAGATGAGAGATACTGCGATGCTTGCCCGTTTCTGACACAGTCCCTGGCCTGTGCAATGATGTGTTGCCAACGTCTCCGAGGGAGTGGGTAAAGCTGACGTCAGCTGGCCTGTGCAATGATGTGTTGCCAGCGTCTCTGAGGGAGTGGGTAAAGCTGACGTCAGCTGGCCTGTGCAATGATGTGTTGCCAGCGTCTCTGAGGGAGTGGGTAAAGCTGACGTCAGCTGGCCTGTGCAATGATGTGCCACTTGCATTTATGCGATGGTGATGCGGGGCTGCAGGTGATGGGCATGGACGACGGAACGTGTGACGTAGATGACATAAAGAAGCGGTGCCTAGCGGGACAAACTCTGAATGACCTGACCAACAAGCAGTACGAGCTCGTGGTCAGCCGCAAAGGCAAGGGGTTCTCCATGGTACTGCCTCCAACCCTTCCCTTCTTCCCGAGCGTACATGCACTTTTCCTAGGGCACGCTGCAGCAACCTTAGAGCTTTGAGGTCCTGACCCCCCACCCTCCCTCAAGGCGCGCGCTGCAGGGACAGGCGCGCTCGAGCCTCGTTGCAACGGGTCCTGCTGTGCTGCAGAAGTGCACAAGGACGCGCCGTGGGGATGTGTGTGTGTGTGTGTGTGTGCGGTTGTCCCTGTGGTGCCATTCTGACGGGCACTGCCTCTTGGAGAGCTCGGTGGATTCGTCTGCCTTTGCTGCAAGGAGAGGCAGAAGGTGGTGAAGTCCACCTTCTGTGTTTTCCCTTGATTTTTGTGGGGAGCACTTAGGTGCCCGCATGTTTCCTTTTTTGTCATGGGGTGTCCATGCTGTGTGGTGTGACTGCATTCATGACATAACCATGGACCAACGGGTCCCTTCCATCGACCGGGAGCCACTGGGGGGCATGCCAGCAGGGTCCGCTCACTCCGTAACCCAGAGACCAGCAATTGTTTGGCGATGATCGGTCACACCGTATCATCTTTTTATGCTGCTTTGCATTTGGGTTGGGAATATGTATGAGTTTGTGGTATCTTGTCACGGCCCCGCCCTGCTCTTGATTTGCTTCTCACATCCACTGGGATGATGGTGGGCTGGCTTTTGTTGGCCGATCTCATGCCGTTCAGTGTGTGCTTGCGAACGGGTCCCATCCATCGACCGGGAGTCACTGGGGGGCATGCCAGCAGGGTCCGCTCACTCCGTTACCCAGAGACCAACAATTGTTGGGCGATGATCGATCACACCGTATCATCTTTTTATGCTGCTTTGCATCTGGGTTGGGAATATGTATGAGTTTGTGGTATCTTGTCACGGCCCCGCCCTGCTCTTGATTTGCTTCTCACATCCACTGGGATGATGGTGGGCTGGCTTTTGTTGGCCGATCTCAGCCGTTCAGTGTGTGCTTGCAAGCTTCCGGTCCGCTTCTTCCAGCCCCGGGCGTGTGAGCTGGGACGTGCTGGTTGTCAGATCCTGCAATCTCTTAAGCTGCTTAAGCTCCTGGTACCATACATTACCCGCGACACCTCCCCGGTAAGCCGGCCACCCAGCACGCTCCTCAGCCTCTCAGCTTCTCAGCTTCCGCACACGCACACAGGTGTATATAAACGGCTGTGATGTTCAGAAGAACGAATGCTGGTTCTGGAATTTGCCTGCTGTGCTGTGCTAGCTTTGATTGTGTATTGAGAAGGAAGGGAGCTGTCGAACTGACGTGTCGAGGCTGCTGCCCGAGAGATTGAAACCGTCGATTCTGAAACATCCACGCATCGACCGGCATGGGTTGTGACAGACGGCCCGTCGCCATTCACAGGCTGTGCCCTTGTCCACTGTGCGGCCCAGCGCACGTTGGGGGCTGCATCTCCGCTCGCCGCGCTGCTGCCCGTGCTACGGCGAAGTACCCCGCTCATCGCAATTGTAGCGGGCCGCCCACGTGTCACTTGCTCCTGATTGCTTCTGACCAATGCCCTGTCACCGCTCCGATGACCCCCCAGGAAGCGGTCATCACCGGCGCGCGCTTCAAGCTCCTCCCTGTCGGCATGCTGGAGGAGCCCGTGGTGACCGTGGAGCGCGCGCGCGGCGGCGTGGGGGAGAACACTGCAGCATTCGAGCTGCAGCAACACCACTACAAAATGGATTCCCTGGAGGTGCTGCACCCTCTCCCTTACCACCCTAGCCACCCGCTTGAGAGGGTGGAAGTCCGAAGCCGCCTCTAGACCAGGCACCCCCACCTCACCGCTAACCCCACCTTAACCAACAGAGGTCTCGCCATGCCCACGGCAGTGTGCCCGCGGATATCCTCCCCCATAGCTGCCAGGAGCTGCTGGCCGTCCGTGCATGATGCATACGTGGCGTCACAGGGCTGTAGGGGAGACAGGGCACGCAGGAGCGGGCCGGGACTCGGCCGCTGCCGCAAGCTGCCGCGCTTGGTTGATGGATGGCAGTGGTAAAGTTCGCCCAAGCTCCGAGGCACAGATTGCTCCGTGACAGACCAATTCCCATGTGGACGATTGGCGGAGGGTGGCGCAGCCGAGGGGTGGGAGGGGGGATGGCGGCAGAACGTGGATGCGTATTTCACCAAGCTGCGGGCGGTGTTCATCGGGAAGAGGGATGAGGAGGCATACGCGCGCGCCTTCCCGGCCACCTGCCTTCCGGACGTCTTCAACAATAGCAACTGGTCCAAGCATAGGTGTGCTCCCCCTGCGTGCTCGTAGGGCCTCCCCCTGCGTGCTCGTAGGGCCTCTCCCCTGCGCGCTCTTAGGGCCTACCCCTGCGTGCTCGTAGGGCCTCCCCCTGCGTGCTCGTAGGGCCTCCCCCTGCGTGCTCCCCCGGAGCGCGCCTGGGCTGTCGCGCCCTGGCAACAGCCCGCACGAGAAAGATGTGCAGCTCCTGGTGAGCAGGCGATGTCCCGAGGTGAGCGCGCAGGCAGATACCAGGTGCAGCAGTGAGTGGTCAGCGGCGGGCTGCTATGCAGGCTGATGACGATGCAGCAGCGGATGGCGCTGCATGCCCGCGTCCAGGCGGTTCGCGATGCGCAGGAGTGGCAAGCGCGCATCGCCGGTCCCGCTCTAAAGCCCGAAGAGGCAGCATCGCTCGCCCTAGAGCTTGGGCTTGAGACCATCCAGGCGCGAGCCCGGCATGAATGTAGGGCTGGAGGCTGCCCAGGCCCAGTTCCAATAACAAGCGAGCGCTGGATGCTATCACTCGATAGACAGGGAAACAGGTTAAGAGTTTGAAGTGGAAGCTCCTGCGCCGCCGAGGCGTTGTGCAGAGAAAGCCGAGGCTCTGAGCTGGGGAGGGGTCGCGGGCCCGGCCGAGGCTCTGAGCTGGGGAGGGGTCGCGGGCCCGGCTGAGGCTCTGAGCTGGGGAGGGGTCGCGGGCCCGGCCGAGGGTCCCAGGAATTCTGAAGAGAAGTTGGTTTGAGCCACCGAGCTCTGACAGGGCGGCGGAGGCGCCCGGTGGCAGGTGAATTTATACGTGTCCTCGGAGGTGCTCGTGCAACGGAAGGACACGATGCGGCGTGGCATTTCACTGTTTCCGCTCCCTCGCCACTGCTACGAGAGGTGCGCACAGCCGGGGGGGGGCGTAGCGAGACATCGTGAGAGGGGGCCTGTTGGGGGTGGGCTGAAGACACCACTTGCCTTGTAAACAGGCTGCGGCTTTGATGTGTCGATGGCGCGCGAGTGAATCGGCTGACTTCGGATGTAAGTCGTCGATTCCACGCAGCGAAGTCTCCAACGGTGGAAATTCGCTCTTGTGATCTCACGATTTCAAGCTATGCTCTGCGGTTGCCTCAGGAGTTGAGCCATTTCAAACATGTGCACCCCGCACCTAGTACCCCGCACCTCGCACCTCGCACGAGGGGCCAGCGGTGGTGGTGTGTGTAGGGCATTGCCAGTCATCCCCAAAACCAAAGGCTGGCTCCTCGGGTGCCCGCGCACATGCACCCGCACGGCCGAGCTTTTGCCATGCCCATGCATTCCTTGCCATCAGCGCGCGAGGGTGCAGCACTACATTCCTTGCCATGGAGCAGCCGCGTGGATGTGCATGGCTTCAACCGGCTGTCAGATCGGAGTCGGCAGGTGCGAGCCCCAGGCGCAATGCCCGTGCACCTGGCATAGGGTGCCTTACGGAGAGGCTGCTGGCGGGTCCGCAGGCTGACCAGCCCCTCCAGGAGGAAGGTGAAGCCCACGGCATCTCCCAGCGTGCAGGCGTCCACACGGACCTCTCTGCTGGGGATCTTGTCCAAAAAGCCCAACACCAAACGGCCACGTGGCGCCCTCGGCAACACCAAGCGACCACGTGGCGCCCTCGGCAACGAGAGCTCGCAAGCTGAGGCGGCGGCCCTGCTGAAGCGGCGGCGGAAGGAGACCGCAGGCCCAAGGCTCCGTCAGAGCAGCGCGGGGAAGCAGTGTGGAATGTAACGCCCTAAATACACCTCCGCGGCTCTGATATAACGCTCTAGATGCACATCCACAGCTCTGACGTAACGACCTAGATACACCTTCGCAGCTATAATGTAACGCCCTATATACATATCCGCAGCTCTACTGTAATGCCCTAGGGACACCTCTGCAGCTCTACTGCCCCAGTCAAATGCTCCGGGCCCTCCTCGGTGAATGGTCTGCGCCAGAGGGACCCCCACCACGCAGGCGCCATCCCACCCTAGAACCCTAAAACAGCCCCTGGCTTGAGGATGGGACGGGCTGCGGGGCGTGCTGCCGGCCGGGCTTGTTACAGGGAGGTGAAAGAAGTAGGGAAGCCGAGGTTGGATAAGGGTATTACGACAATGGTGGCGCAGCGCCACGTGTCGAAGGCCATCGACTGGACCGAGGAGCAGGACGAAGCCCTGGTGATCGGGCTTGTGACATACCGCTCGTGCAACCCCCTGCGACGCCGCATCGACTGGGGGCAAATCGAGGTGGGCGCTTTGCTCCCAGCCGCTTTCTAAGGCCCCGCCAGCTGGTGTTCGCTCATTCCATCTGCGCCTCTCAGGCCAGAGGCGCAACGCCGTCTTTGCGACGTCCGCGAGGTCTGGTCATAACGGCGGCTGAAGCGCCTGGGAGCAATGACCCTGGCGTCTCTCTGGCTTTCGCAGAGCCGGGCGCATTCGGGCAGGAGGTAAAGCGCAGAGCGGCGAGAGCTGTGAGCGGCGACGATGAAGTGGGACTGAAAGCATGCAAGTAGGTAGCCAGAGCACTGCGAGGAGGAAAGAGAAGGAAAGTGGCGCACGCATATGTGGTCTGCGCGGGACATGCGTGAAGGCAGAGGTCTGGCGCCGGCGCGCTGCAGCAGGTCGCAAAGGTGTTCTGTCTCGTGAGCGGCCATGCCAGCTTCTTTCCCAAAGCTGAGCTCGAAATTCGATCCTTTCTGCCATTCAAACCTCTGACTATGTCTGGATCTGTCAACTTTTGCTGACCGTGATCTCACCCACATGCCGGACTGACCGCCGTTGATCTAACTCAGAGATCTGACTCTTTTGTTGAGAAGTGCAAATCTTTCGATCACCAGATGGCTGCTCTATTCCGTCAGAGTTCGATGACATTTCCTGTTGATCCCCGAGCACTGGAAGTGGCCACGCAGCCCCAGACCACTCTCGTGATCCGCAGCGAGTGACAATAATGGAGGAAGGCGGCGGCGCGTTTGCCGGGGGCAGGGGCTCCCTCATAGCATCAGGTTTTGTAAGCAGAGGCTGATGTATATATGGCATCAGGAGACGGCGGCGGAGCTGCTCCGTGCACTGTACCGCCTCGCCATCCACCACCGTATGTGCAGATCCAGTCAGGCGGGTCAGCCGGTGCTCGCCCACAACTTGCAAGCTCCCGGTGCCGGCGAAGCAGTGCCTGGCAGCTGCGCGGAAGGAGGTGGAGACGCGGAGCAGCAGAGCAAGGGGGCGGAGGGCGCACCAGCGCAAGGCATCGTGCTGGTGGATGAGGGGCCGGAGACTAGGGAGATTGAGAAGAAGATGGTGGCCACTATGAAGGCGCTGCTCAAGGCCATACCCCGGTGCGTGCAGACGTGACATCCGCGAGGCGGGTTGCAGGGGCGGTGAGGCGCGGGGTGGGGGGAGGGTAGGGAAGGTGCCTGCTTGGAGAATGGCGCGCGCATGCAGCAGCGTGTTGCGCCACATCAGATGTGTGTGCATGCCGCCAACGCCGCCTCCATGAGTGCTCGGAGCAGGCTTAGCGGGTGCCACCTGTCAAAGGCGAGCACAGCCAGGGCGGGGGTGAGGGGAGAGCCGTGTTGGGTACCGCGTGTATGGCAGGACGCGTGTGACCAAGGATCCGGCAGCGTCACCAGCACCACACTCTTTGCCAACACACAGCGGGGTCTGCCCCCAACCGGCGCCCGTATGCAAACCCCCACGGCCCCCTGGTGCACGCTCCTTGCAGGTCGGGCTCGGGAACTGGAGAGACTGCCATCCGCAAGCCGTGCCAAGCGTTGCGTGTGCAGACCGCCGCCCGCGCCCCGCGGCTCCTGCGCAGAGCCCCGCGCATGCAGCGCCCCGCCCAGCGCAGTCCGCGCAAGGCGCTCCGCATGCAGTGTGCGTGTGAAGTGGCAGCGCAAGCATCTCCCATCCCCCCGATGTACTGCAAACTTGCGCCCGCGACTGCGACTGCCGCCTGCAGCTGTGAGGCAAGGCTCGGAGCGTCCCACGAGGACCGCAGATCAATATCGCACTCAGCTTCAATGGGATGATGGGGGAGCCCTCCGGCGCGCGGGCGCGGTCCGACATGACGCATCGAGAGAGCTATGCACGGCGCAGAAGGGAGGGTAAGGCGCGTCTCTCCTCGCTGAGGTGCCGAGCGGGCGATGGAGTACTGCGCGCAGGAGCTGGTTTTCTCCCCATCCCCGCACTCCTTTGCTGGCGTGAAGGATCAGCAGCTCTATCTGTATGTGGTCATCCCGAACCTTGCCGACCTCATCAAGGTGCCGCTCAGCCCATCCCCTGCGTCCCCCCTGCTGCCTTGTCCCCCTCTCTGTCTCGCCTCTCCTGCGCTCCGAGATGTTGTCGGTCAGCGGCTACCTTCTGCGTACGCTTCAGAAGCGCCAGCTGGCACATGCTGTGGGTTGTGGGCTCCAAGCCACGTACGCCTCAGAAGCGCCAGCTGGCGCATGCTGTGGGTTGTGGGCTCCAAGCAGGACGAGCTCCAAGAAGCGTGTGCTCGGCTGGCGCTGCCCGTGGTGGCGCCTCGCGTGGTTTGTGAAGCGCGCTCTGGTGGGCGCCAGGGCGAGCCCGCAGTCCATGCGGAGATCTGTTGAGCGCGTTGGAAGGATCCGGAAGGGGGGGGGCGGAGGGTCTTGAAGAGGGGGGTTGGGGCCTTCAATTAGATGGTACTGCTGGCGGCGGAGAAGGAGCGAGTGCAGTCCGACATCCTCCAAGGGGTGTTCGAGCAGTTCTCAGGGGCGGAGATTGCCTCTGCATATGCGGTGCTACACAAGCAGGAGCTGGTGATGCAGGAGCCCAACCCCGCCATGCCCTTCAAGCTGACCCCCTGGTGCCGCACCCTGGCGCCCTGCCCCTCCCGTGTGCGGCGGCACCTCCCCGCACCCCTCTTGTGCTGCCCAGAGTTCCGCAAGCAGCACAAGTGCTGAGCACGTGCTGGTAGAGGCCGGCGTGGTGCCCCTGCACCTTGCGAAAGGGGGGCAGGGGGCACCGGGTAGGTGGTATGCATGCGCATGGACGGGGGGGTCGGGCGCTGTAAAGTGAAGAGGGAAGGGTTGCACCATTGCTGAAGATGTCCCCGGGCGGCGAGGGGACAGGTTCCGCGTGATGACCACTCATCCTGGAGACACGGTGCCGGAGCGCCTAGGGGAGCAGGTGCCCTTCGTCGAGTCCGAGCTGGAGGCCTGCAGCGTGGGGCCACAGTCGGGCGAGCGCTGCCGGTGGGATGTGACGTTGTCGAACTATTGTACCCCCGCGGACACGGCCTGCCTGCTGGCCGCGGCTGCAGCCGACGAGGTCACCTTCGAGCCGCTGCGCCCAGCACAGGTGCCCCTGCCCCTGCGCCCGAGCCTCGGCCGAATCTCAACCCGCCCTTGGCCGACCCGGCGACGTGGCTCAACAGTCGTTGTGCCGGATGCATGCGAGCCCGAACGAGTCAGTGAGTTGGAAGTCGCTGCCCGCCGCAGCCAATGAGAAGCAGGCATCTACTGGGGAAGCGTGCCAGCCAATGAGAAGCAGGCATCTACTGGGGCAGCGAGCCAGCCTGACGTGGAGGGGTAGGTGCGTGAGAAGGAGAGGCCGCCTCAAGTCAGCGGCAGGAGGAATTGAGAGTCACCGAGGAGGAAGGCCTTCGATCGATTCGGGCCTTCGATAGGATCGGTCCGTGATTGATTCCCAGCGCATGGCGGCTCTCGAATCCCAGGAACCGCAAGAAGGGGCCGCCATGGCGGGTCAGCAGATCGGCCCTTTGCATGTCAGAGCGACACATTCAGATCGGCCTTCCGGCGCTGGAGCATGTCTCCGGGAAGGTTCATGACTTCCGGCGCTGGAGCATGTCTCCGGGAAGACACATGACTTCCGGACACATCTTCGGTCGGGGGTGAGGACTCGTCCAGTGTCAAGCCGAAGCCATGATGTCCATGTAAACCCAAACTTATTTTCAGGTGAAGCCTCGCTTTGCGCTGAACACCGACAGATGGCTTTGGCTTAACATTTGCTGAGTCCTCACCCCCCGCTTCAGCCCTGCAGCTGACCTGATCGGTGCTACCCTCCGGCGTCTGTCGAAGGATTATTCCTCGCCCTGCTGTGTGTGCTGCTGGACAGGACACGCGCCCGGATGTGGCTATCGGGGACAGTGGTGATATGCAGATGCGGGGGCCGGGTGTGGGGGTTGGGGGGACGGAGGGTGTGCAGGCCCTAGACGACGCGGATGCAATGGATCTGGATCCAAGCGTATCGGAGGGTCCGGAGGGGGAGCTGGATGCCTTTGATTGGCCTGTGCATGCTCGATGCACGGGGACCAGCTGGCTGCCGGCTCCTTGCAGACGGGGGAAACGGGGAAGAGGGGGAGGGCGTAGAGGGGGGTACAGGGACATCGGGGCGGGAGGGGATGGAAGGTCTGGAGGGGAGAGGCGCGATTGCTGGTCAGCCACAAGCAGCAGGGGGGGCAGCGGAGGGAACAGCTCGTGCGGCCGCACTGGGGGCAGCGCCCGCCGTCACACAATGCGAGGCGCGCCCATCAGCCCTGCCCTCCTGTCGCCCTGAGATGCATTCCTTCGCCGCTGCTTCCTCCTGCGCCTCCGCCCGGGCCCCTGCCGCTGCTTCCTCCTGCGCCTTCGCCTGCCCATCCACGTCCACATCCGCCTCCATAGCAGGGCCTTGGAGCTCTGGTCTCGGCCGTGGAATGTAATGAGAGGGAGCCGAGGCGCGGGGCACACACCAGGGCGCAGCCGGCAGCACGGGCGATATGCAGACGGAGGAAGCCGAGCTGCTAGCGCTCGCGGTGCAGCACTGTAGCAGCACAGGAGGCTGGGCAGGTGCCGGGGTGGTCCATGGCGAGCTTGTGTCCAGAGCATACCACGTGGTGCGCCAAGGGGGTGGATGGGGTGCGCGGGTGAGTGACTTTGCCAGCTTCGTCCCTTGAGCCCCACCAGTCCTGTCGGAGAAGCCAGATCATCATTCCCCAATTAGTCCCGCTGACATGGGGGTTGCGGGGAACAAGCCCTGACGCGTGCGCCGCGGTCTGCGAAGCGGTTCGGGCGCTTTTGCCGATTCCTATTGCAACCTTTCGATGCGACTCAACTTAACACTGTGACCGTTGATCTAAACTTTGTCAGATATTTTCCGAGCCGTTAATGGTCCGGTTTCAAAACAAGTGGCATATTCGAGTAGGGCTCGTGGAGGACTATGCGCGTGGAGGACCATGTGAAAAGGGATTCGGACCGGTGGCTTGTATTTCCCTCGTTCCCTATATCCTCGCCTGAAACCCTTGCATCGCATTGCAAGGGCGCAACGGGAGCCGCCAAATGCGGCTGAATTCGCGTCGCAGATCGCTTCGCGTCAGGTCTTGTTCTCCAGGACCCCCCTGTCAGGACACCAGAGACCTCCCCTGCTGCACGGCAACTTACGGCAAGCCAATTGTGCATCGTCCATGCCTTGATCAGTCATAGATTTGCGCAATTCGATGTTTGCGGCCTTCGATTCGACCACGCCCGATCGGTGCACTGATGTAACATCACTTGACTTGTTGCTAGTCGGGAGTGCTGGTGAATCTGCTGCTCGGGTTGCTGGCGCATGTGGAGAGAGAGCGCGCAGCCCAGGGACTAGTGCGATGCTCCTGAAGGCCGGCCTCGGTGAGGGAGAGGGGGGATCTGGATCCTCGGGCTGGACAGAGGGAAGAGGTGGCACAGCAGCTGGCAGTGCCGGAGGCTGTCGCGGAATCCGCCCTCCAGGTGCGCTCGACGGCTGTGATCCGCCCTCCAGGTGCGCTCGACGGCTGTGATCCGCCCTCCAGGTGCGCTCGATGACAAGCGCAGCAGAACCAGACGTGTGTGCAAACCTCGTGCAGCTTGCCTTGTTCAATTTTCAGAGAGCCGGCCTCTGCCTGTTCTATCCCAAGCGTCGTCGCCGTGAGTGCAGCACAGACAGTGGCGCGTTTGCTGGCTGGCCTCTGTCACCATGCATGACCGCCTGCCAATACTGCCCGCCTGCCGCCGCATTGCAGGGGTTAAGAGGGGGGAGGGACTGCAGGCGAGGGTGGTAGAGGCGCGTCGTCCTTTGATAAGCATTGCAACACCATAGGATTTCGGTGTCGATCAAAGCACTCTGAACTTGTGATTTGTGAGGACGGCTGCCGGGCACAAGTTCAAACCGAGAAAAGGGAAAGTAGGAGGCAAAGTTTGCGGCGGCCTTTGCGATTGTGGAATCTGATCGCAGGTCCTCGAGAGCTTCCACGTCATCGCCGGTATCCCGGCAATGGATCACCTTCAGTATTGCACCCTCACCCACTACTCGCGCTTCGTGTACAATCCGCCGCCCGCCGCCAGCAGAACCTCACCAGAGTGCTCACCTCAACGCAACCAGGTGCGCCCTCGGTGTGGTCGAAGCCTCCGCTTGACACTGCTCCGATCACTGCAGGCTCCCCTCTGCTGTGATCACTGGGGGCCCTCAACCCCCCCGGGCGCAGCACCCCCACCCGCTTCGATCACTGCAGCACCACCCCTTCTCAGTTCGCAGTGTCCCCCCTCCCTGACCACCGCAGCGCCAACCCCTTGCCTTGACCACCGCAGCTGCCCGCTTCCCTGAATCGCGTCAGGACCTCCCTTCCTTGCATACGGCAGTACCTCATCCTGTTCTGATCCCTGCAGCACATTCCCTGTCCGAATCCCTGCAGCATATTCCCTGCCCGAATCCCTGCAGCATATTCCCTACCTGAATCCCTGCAGCATATTCCCTGCTTGAATCATGTCCCTGGCGGCATGGAGCGCACTGGGAATGGTGATCTGCAGCATGGCAAGGGTGACCGGAGAGGCTGCACGGCCCACCACGGCCCACTTTGCAATGCTTGGGCTCGAGGGATTTCATTCACTATCATTCCCACCACCTACTCACGCGGGGTGACAGGGGAGGAACGGGGACCTGGATGAGCAGGAGGGATCGCAGGAGGGGGGCGACGGTACTTGCAGCAGCATTCCACTCGGCATGGACATCGATCAGGACGCCGCCAGCCGGGATTGTGCCGAGGAGGCCTCTGCTGGAGGCAGCATTCTGCGGCCCTGGCTAGCACTGCAAGGTGGCCTCTGCCCTCGATGCGCTGCGCCAGCTCCCCGCGGGTCTGCGATCTAACATCTAACGGCTCCCCGCGGGTCTGCGATCTAACATCTAATGGCTCCCCGCGGGTCTGCGATCTAACGAATCCTCCAATACATCTCGTTCAACAGACCCTGCGAATGCCCCTGAGGGTTCAAAAATTGGGATGGTGAGCCTCATTGCCCCGCAGAAGAGGTCAACGGAAGGGGAGGGTGGGACTTGAGGGGTGGGTAGGTGGGCTGAACCTCGACTTCGTGCGAGCATTACAGCGGCGGATTGTGGGGTTCATCCTGAAGGCGCCCGGCTGCACTGCCTCCGTCATCATCGCCCATGTTGTGGGCATCCAGCCTCAGGGAGTCATGGTGTGTTCACTTGGGCGTTGCTCCCTTTTATCCTCCGTCCATGGTGAAAATTGCATCTATCATCTGAAGTATGCACCTCGGACTCATCGATCAGCGTGCCGCCTCCCTTTGACCCATCCAAGGATTCCTTTTCACAGGGATTGAGACGGAGATGGAGCTGACTCCAGAGAGAAGTGTGCGCAGTGAAAGGTGGGGAACAAGAGGGGAGTGTGGGGGATGGTACTTACGGGGGAGAGGAGGCGGGAGGTTGAATATGCCAGGAGATGCTGGAGATGCTGGTCCGAGACGGCTGCATTCAGGTGATTCCCTTAGCCTCGTGGATGAAGGAAGGGGGGAGGCCTCGCTATAGTCTACTTAGGTTGGCCCTGATGACAATGTGAAGCACCTCTGACTGTGAAGGGTGGGGTGAAGAAATACAGGCGCGTGCAGCTCCCAGGAATGAGAGCTTGTTTGCCGCCGCTGTGCCGAAGTTGCTGCGGCCCAACGACCACACCCACGAACCCTTGAAGGCCCAACTACACTACTTCGTGGATCCCAAGCTTGGATTGTACTATCTATAGAGCTTATACTGCACTGCTTCGTGGATCCCAAGCTTGGATTGTACCATATATAGAGCTTACAGAATGCAGATTCTAATTTTGCCGTGGATGTCCGCTGGGTGTATTTTTCAAGGAAGGCTAATTTCAAAGGAATGGACATGAAACAATTTAACAAAGCCCCGCATTGAACCGCATAGTAGAAGTCCCGCGCATCAGGCAGCAGCCGTGCAGAGGCGAAAGGTGTCCAAATTGTCTGTCAAAATTGTGAGCGCAAAAAAAAGTGTATTGAAAGAGAGCTCCATTGCTTCAATCGATAGCTCCATGATTGCTGAGCAGTGTACTCGGCGCAAGGTGCTCTGCCCTCTGGAATCGGTGGCTGATAATAAGTTATTCAACCGATTCCACACCCGTCACGCAATTCTGAAAGGGGAGGATGAAAAAACAGGGTGGGGCGGTTTCCCTTAACGTGTGCACCTAACAGAATGGTTGAGAGCAGAGCCCTTTCGGGGGCAGGAGCAAATGGCGGCATGGTAACGGAGATGGCGGGGAGTGATCTGGAGGTGCTGATGCCCCGTATACACAAACAAATAAAGCATCTCCATCTATACCGAAAGCAAACCAGTAAGTTAAGCACATACCTCTTCTGAGGGCGGAGAAGGATAAGTCGCTTCACCTTGAAGTATAATTCCGTGGAGGGTGCTTGATAATCGACGTTGGATCAATATTGCATACGCTCCCGCAAAGAAAACCCCAGTATATTTTGTCAGTTCGTTCGTTGCAGTCACAAACGGTGTGCTCACGATGCTGATGTGACAGCCGATGACGAGTTACAGTAGTGGTGTGGCAGTGACCTATGGCAGCTGTTTGCTCGAGTTATTTGGTGGTGGTATTTTTTGTGAAGAAGATATCACGGTCAGAATAAGAGAAGACCTTGAAGCATTCGGCAGGAATGTGATTGGAGGAAAGAAGGGCAATCAAAACGTTGAGTTTGCGGCTGTTCTCGTTTTTAGATATAAGATTTGTTTTAGCAGGGTTTGGTGTAGAGTGCAAAGAGCTCGTGTTCAACAGTCGTAACAACTACGGTGTGCGCATTCCACTCCTGATACCCTTGAATTCTTTGCGCGTGGTGGTGTTTGTTTCTCGGCGACGGGATCCGATAAAAATATACTCCCGGGATTCCGCGCGACCCGGGATCAACAAATGAGAGAGGCACAGGTTATTTTTCCAGCATAACATTTTAAAACCTCGGCAGGTTAGTTTACAGTTACGAGCACCGCAAGTGCATTGTATCTCGTTATTGATTAGCGATATTTAAATGTATACTGAAATGCAAACAATAAACCCTGAATGATAAACGCGGATATAGTTGCCCAATCTCGCGTGTGATAGATAATATGTGGCTATTTATTTGCAGACAACGGGATATGTAAGAGGCATGTCAGTTGAGAGGAATAGCAAGAACTGTAGCCTATACGTTTACCCCACTGGAGAACCGATTTCGCCGAAAGTGTTAGCAGAAAACCTTTTGCCGAAAATATTCGCAGAAAGAATCAGTGAATGCAGTTTCGAACATTGCTATCTAGGGATAAAATGTAGAAGGGTCGTGCCAAAATGTTGAATGCTGCCTGCAGTTGATAAAAAGTTTGGTAACATCGAACACTGCGTCGTAATGCATCGCACAAGTTTTTTGAAATGTTATTAGCTGTGGGCGTGCAGTTTGGTGTAGCGTTTAGGGTTGTTGGTATTAGGCGGTGGCGAACGTTGGGTGATGAGATGTTGGTTACGTGACCAGTTATTCCGCGACTTAGATGGGATGGATGTGTAATGGATATGTTGTGGGCGCCGCTGCAAAAGCTGCAAAAACTTTGGATTTTTGCGCAATCTTCTTTTCTAAGTTTATGGAACGGGAAATATAGAACCGATGGTATGCTAAGACAAATGCAAGAGGACTACAAATAGGGCGAGGGGAAACTGAAGGGCCCCACCACCAACAAGAGCCAGGCCAACAATAACAACACACACATGAGGTGTAACAACAGTAGCCAGAGGAGATACAAGAGGATGAACAGGACGTTGCGCTTCAGGAAACCCAAGAAATGGAACTAGCAGAGACACAGAGCGTGAGCCAAACGGCACAACAAGCGGCAGCAAAGGAACTCGTGATGGAAATGGCTCAACAGCAAGAGGAGACCCAAGAGGCGCAACTTCAGCAAATGATACAGCAACGGGCAGCATTGCAACATGAGGCATAGATAGCGCGGGGATGGAGACAGGAGTCGATGGAAACAATACGAATAGCGGCCAATGAAACACCAGAAATACATATGTGGCATCTGCGTGGGGACACGGCGATACACAAGATTTCCAATGGATACTGGAAGAAGGGCACCGAGTACCTGAATGAACACGACATAACAGTGATACTGAGATGTAGGGCAAACAAGCTGCCAGCGGGGCCATATAGAAATACGGGGCAGCAAATAAGACGAACGCACAAATGCAAATGCTGTGGGATGCCAGCGAGTGCAAGTAAATAAAGGGGGATTTATAACAGCGGCACGCGTACTGGGAGGATGTACGGACAGGGAAGTAAGAAACGTGGTAATATGCACGCAGGTCGGACGACACCACCAAAATGCTAGTAAAGGCAATGGAAAAAGGACGAAAAGGGGGAGGCATAATAAGAACCCATGCAGGCAGAAGGGGAGTGGGGGAGTGGTGATGAATGTGGGCCGACCCATAGAGGATTTCATACTCACAAGAGGGCAATGCAGAATGGACGGAAGGAACAGCCCGTCAACGACGCACGGGAAAGCCACCATACCCCACTGTGTAGACATAGTGGTGCTAGAAGGCACCGAAAAAAGAAATTGGGAACCAGGTTGCACATATAGGCATCAGGCACTGGCAGACGCGGGACACATGCACCTCATAGAGGTGACATACCGCACGGACGATACGAGATGGGAGGAAGCCCTGAAAGCGAAATATACAAAGTATGCACCACTGGTAAAGCTGTTAGAACTATATGGGCACAAATAAGTGACTCTACACGTAATGGTATTCAGAAATACGGGCACAATATACGAACACACGGTAAAAATACTGACCAAACACCTAGGATTTGACCAGAGAGAGGCGCTGCACCTGTTGATGAGGAGGGTGCACGACCTGGCAACAGGATATGCGGTAAGCCTCAACAAACTCTACAGAACCAAAGTGGATGACTACCCGGACTGTCGAAGTACCCAGTGGGAGTTGTGAGGACTATAAACCCCACACCCTGAAAATGGATGTCTTTTTTTCTTTTCTTTTTCTTTTCTGGGAACGGTTCAGAAACGCAGAATATGATCGATCGAGAATGTCAGCCGTTCGATTTTTCCGATTTTCCTGTTCTGGTTTTTCTCCTCAGCGTTTGGGTTCATTCCGGTTTCGCAAAACTCACGGGAGGAGTCGCACCTCCTGCCTATTTGATCATATATATTACAAATACAACATGATACTAAGCATGTGCATGCATGAAATAATGATCCTGAAGACTGTTAGTGCCAAGTAGGTACTAACAATCTGAGGATCCGCTAACGCATTCTTCACATTTTCAGAATCCACTCAAGCGGGCAACTTGCGCCCGGTTGCGGGAGTATATGTTTTCGTCAAGCAAAAAAGAATTCGCCTCCTAATTCGCCCCGATAACTTTCGCCTTGCTAACCGCGTTAACAAAGCAGGTACAGGTTTGGAATGCTGAGACTCTTTGCGCATCGACCCCACGAGCGAGTGAGGTATAGCGGATGCTCGATTGAGCGTTCGGAGGGGTGAGCGAGCCAAATTACACCCCATGCAAGGATTTGCCTCAGTTACTCTTACTAGACGACAACTGAACAGCATGGACCCACTAGTATGCTTCCTTAGAAGCATGTCAGCAGGTCTGGAAAGCCCCCGAGCGCAAATTTTGACTTTTGCGGCCACGAACATTCATGCAGTGACGCCGAAACCCTGAATTTTCAATCCCGCGGCTACGTTGCGAATTTTCCCTTCAGAATTTCAGATGATCGATTGTACGGTCGCGATGCACACTAGAAGTAGATTGAACATGCCAGAATAGCTCCTTCAGTACGGCTTCGAGTTTACGGGTGCTCCACCGAATATAAGTAGGTGCTGGACGGAGTAATTAAATCGGACAAATGGACGGTTCATATATTCGAAATTCGGTAATTAAGACAGTGTTAAGGACCATCCGACGGCCCATCCTATAGAATTCTTATTCACGGGGATCCTTACTTTCCGTGGAGCACCCGTATAGCTACTACGAGTTTCTCAACCCCTTCCCCACCTACAAATTCAATTTCATGTGACGCAGACAGGAGAATGCAATTCGACCGGCCTAATTTAACAATGTAAATCTTGAATGGCGCAGTTAGTATCACCTACAAACCACAAGCTTTTCGATATATATATTGCAAACCAATCCTGAGCATACCAATATGATATTCCGGTAGTTCACACCATTCATTAGAACAGTCAGTGCAGAAAGTTCTTCCCGGATAATAACTAATATTTCATAATAATTAGCCCGTTGCCGGCGTACTGTAAAACCAGTGTATCAAGCATTCGTAAACTTGAATGACCCCTTAGACAGGAGTCCATAAGTCATCAGGCACATACAATGCAGAACCTGAAGCCAGGATTGTTGGTGCTAGAGCACTGTATCTCTTCAAGCACAGAGGAGCAGATGACAGCACCAAGTCCAATGCACCTACCCCTGAAGGTTCACCATAACCTGTCCTAACACCTGAAGGTTCACACATCAACTTATCCTGTGCTACGTACAAGGCCATCTCTCAAAACTAGGCCTCAGTTATCTTCTTTCTTTCCGCCCTCCTCTTCATCCTTGGCATTTGCCTTCTCTCTAGACTTCATCTGCTGCAGTTTGTGGTTGTTGTAGTAGCACACTGCAGTAGGCAGGATGAAACCACTCGAGAGGTCAGAACTTATTGCAACTTGCACACACAGTGGACAGCCCAATCAAGGAAACTAGAGAATTCACCAGAAGAATAAAAACGCAAACATGCTTGACTCAAATAGAAAGCAGGGACTTGGCACCCTGTCCACCACTTCTTAGATCCGGCTTCCAGAGGCAAAAAACAAACTTTTGAGCAAGCAGGAGGGCACTGCGAATATGTGAGAGAAGCTCTGTTTCATAAAACAGCGCGGTAACGGGTTCTCGGACCTGCAAGGAAGGCAAGGAAGTAGCCAACCAGGTTGAGAGTGGACACAGGGGCCGCAAAAACGCTCGCAGACATCCAGATGAGAATCCAGTCCTGGATCACAACAACTTATCTCCCGTTAATTTTGCTGGTCACTGCGAAAAGCGAGGCACTGAGCTACCCTATCGACAACAGCATACCAACAGATCTCAGGGTTTCAACATTCCCAAGTGTAACTGTGGGAGAAGATGTCAACAGAGTTATCAACTGCACAGGTGTGGCAACAATTTAGGTCTTCCAGGAATAACCATACTGCAGCCTTTGGTCTTGGTCACTTGACCCAATCACAGACATCTTCCACTTCACAATAGCGGTGCAACGGATGCGAAACAAAACTTTTCGACAAGGGAGTGATCTCGTTCCCACATATCAAGAAAGCAGTCTAGACCCAAACCAGTCGCAAGCCACGCACCACAGGCAGCAAGCTGACAAGCTGCAGTTCTGGAGGCGTGCGAGTTCAACGCAAAGCCGCAAGCGGAGATCGGGTCCCCACCTTAAGCACACCGGCGATGTTCATTGTGAGGGCGGAGGTCTTGCCGACGAGGAGGAACACGGCGAGATTGAGGGCGAACGCAGCAAAGGCATTCCCCAACATGATGTAAGGGGAAACGATGAGGGAACCGGACTCAATGCGTTCGGAGATGAGAGGGAACTCGAGCGCCATGAAGGGGATGCTGAGGCAGACGAAGCAGGCCGGCGACACGTAGTACAGGCTCTGGATCGGGTTCATACCGAGGCCCTGCTCTCCAAAGACCAAGAAAAGGACCCCGCCTCAAACGTCACGGTCCATTTTCCGTCTTGCGATTTGCCTAGCTTCGGCACTAAAAAAAATGCAGGCTTAAACGGGTCGGACATCGAGTCCCGAGCAGAATTCTTCTCGCCGATAGGCACGAGTACGAACGCGTTTTGAAGGAATGTGGTGCGCGGCAAACTGAGAGAACTAAACGTGTATCATGATTACGGCAGGCGCTTGTTTACCCTGGCAATAACTTCTGCAGCCAGCTAAGAAAGGGCAAGCAGTGCTCAGAAATAGGTTAGAGCAGACTCCGTGCCGAGTGCAGTGCATCCTAACTGGAGGTGGGAACTGATCTAGGCAAACTTTGACCGGGTATTTTCGTTGGTGAGTTTTTCATCATAACTATATCCTAAGTCCACTCCAGCCAGCCAGTCAGCGTCACCAACGAAGAGTCACGAGCACAAGGAGGCAAAAGACCAATATGTCAACACTCCGTGCTCAAGCGTCCACTATGATGCCAGGTTAGACCGGGGTGAAGGTGAGACCATGACAACAGGTTAGACCCAGACTTCACTGAGAAGTGGAGAGAAGAACCGCCTGCGCACGCAAGTGCTATCGAAACAGACTCGGGAACCAACGACCGCTTAGGCCTGCCATAATCGCACAAGAACCAGGCTGCGTAACAGGTAATCGAATGGAAAGGCCACTGCCTAGAAGCAAAAGCTCAGTAAATATCGAGGGTGGCGGGCGGCCTTGTAGCTGCAGGAGGTGTGGATTGCAGAGAAGCCACATGTGAAAGGAGAGCAGGCCGTATCGGGGGAGGGGGGACTTGGGAGGCACGCGAGCAGACTGTATTGGGAGGACTGGGTGAGTAACTTGGGAGTGGCAGGAGAGTAGACTGTATCAGAAAGAGTGGGTGGCAGGGGAGTAGACTGTATCAGAAAAAGTGAAGGCAGTCTATATTGGAATGGGGGGATGAGCGACTCGGAGCGACTTTAAGTAAGGGGGTTCCTCCTCAGCACTATGGAAAATTCACCTGGGAATTGATGAGCACTTGAACAAGCATGAGACGGGTGGCCTCAAAGAGAAGCGAGCTGAGCTGCTCCACGACACCGATCATTACGAAGTTGAGCTCGCCATACGCCGCGATAGCCACACCGATGGCGATCACAACCATATTGAAGGTCACCTGTCCCACAGGACCAAAGGGCGGCTCGCGATGACGTCGGGTAGGGACAATACGCCTTAAGCAGATCCCGTTGTGCAAGCAGAGACCCGTGAGTTTCCTCGCGAAAACAACGGTGTGCCAAAGTACCAAAAGTGGCAATATTACAGTAAACGGTACTTGGTCTCGTATAAAAGGTGCAAGGCCGAATCCTTCGTTGGGCACCGGTGATCAAGAGCGAGCCTGTGAGCGGGGCCGTGCGCACTCTGTCCCGTGTACCATAAGAGGACACGGTTCAAAGCGCTAAGAGAAGCGTCCGTTAGCGGTGCCCTATGGGTCGCCTTTTCTTGCCAAAGCGAGTGAAAGCAAGAGCTAGTGAGCGTTGGGTGGAACTTGCAATCGAAGGTAAGACTCGCGAACCTTCGGCGTGAAGACTTCTGTCCCCATGATGCAACCGATCATGTAAACAAGTCCGGGCATGAGAGCCTTCGTCATTTGGATGAAGGACACCGAGAGGTATAAGTAGGCGGAGTTGGAGAGCCACAAACTTGCGGCATACAGCAAGCCAATTGGCACGACCCTCCGCTGATAGTCCTTACTTGACATTCCGATCGACTTAACGACCTGCGCGTAACAACCGCGTGAAGACGGCAGTGAGGCTTTGCGGAAGAGTAGAATTAGGCAACAATCCAAAAATAACGGCTGTCGGAAAGGATTTGAATAGGTTATACTATACGTCACCTTTAAAACACGAACCAGAACGAACGCAACCGAGGAGCAGAAGAACATATGCCACCTGGGTATCAGACGGTAGAAACCTCGGTGAGAAAACACTAGCAGCTAAGGAAGAGATGCCGACGTTAGAAGTCGGTGCTCAGCGCTTTCGGTTCAGAAATGTCATAGCTGAACCTCTAAAACGCGCGTTAGTATTGGACTCCGCATTAAGTAAACTCCAGCGAAGTGATGCGGGATGAAACAGAAAACTTGACCAGGGGCAGACGACAGCTGAAGAACAAACCTCCAAAAAGGGAACAGTATCTGAGCAGGATATCAAAGTAGGTGGGAGGGGACATTGTGCTTCAATCAAAGCCATATGCAGTTCCGGTCGGGCGGTTGAGAAGGAGCGAACGGACTTTTGAGGTTCAACTAAGTACGTAGATGAAGAGTAAGATTGCGTTCCGGTATATGCGTACGTACACAAGACTATTGGCATATCGTGAAAAAAAGCTATGTTTCACAAACTACTATCTCCCGTGTAGGAGTTTCACGAATATAAGAAAGATGACGGAGGAAACCTAAAAAAAACTGCTAACGCACAGAAAAGGAACGGACCCACACGGTGCACAAAAGAGATCACAACAGTTTACGGCCAGGAACTGCAGAACCAAGGTACTTACATTGTGAGAGCGAGAGGGTAAGGGAAGCCATAGTAGGCCAATATCCACTTGTTGAACATGATGACTGCCATAGATATAGACATCCATGTCACCACGAAAAAATAGGTGCGAACAATCTGCATGGGGTGCGGCAAATCGCAGTGCATGTCAGTATGTCGAGATTTTAAGGTCTCGGGACGGGGAAATCTTTACTTGGAGCTTGAGGTTCAGTCAAGTCCCAGAAAAAATGAAACACGACCTCACCTGTTGATACACCGACATCTTCAAAAACTTTCTCGGAACCTAGTTGGAGGCAAGTACTCCGCCAAAAAGAAGTACTTTCGGCCAAAAGCCTTCCACCAAAGATTCTGATGAGGCCTGAAGTGTTCCTTATGCAGTGGTACGCTCGGGTAACAAGTGTTTATTTCCGCAGTAATATTCAAAGAAATTGCACCAAATCAGATTCCTCCAGTAGAATGTATTTCTCAGGAATATGTAAGCCGCACGAAGCTGGAGAAAAGCACACACCAACCTCCAACGTCAAATTACCGGAAAATGATGGTTTAATTTCAACAATCGTCTATCAAATCATGATGAGCTTCGACGCCGGTCGGGTGCTCGCGTCGGATACTTTCACCCTTTCCCGTCTCCCCTCTCTCGCGTCTCCGTCTACAACTACAGTGTCCCACGTATACATTCCGACGGGAATATCCTGGAAATATGCCAATTTTTTATCTAGATTCGACGCGCAATTACCCGGTCAACCTCAGAAGATGCTTCGCGGCCTTCATCGTGAGAAGCGGGTTTCCCCGTTTTCACACTGTAAAGAGCGTTTTCGGGCAAAAAAGTGCCTACAGCCATGATATATTTTACAATGCTAAACTATCGTAATGCATTGTGCAGTTTACATACATATTATATTGGGTGTTGTGACGGAAGAGAATGCTCCGCTCAAAGTTCCGGATGCGGATGCTCCGCATCCGCGACTTTGGCGGAGCATCTCGCGATGCCCCCTCCGGAAAAATCATCCCTACCTTAAACAGCTGATTGCCGTTGATTGCCTGCGGCTAACGCTTCCTGGGGTGCAGTAAGGAAGACTGAGAGTGTTCCTTAGCTCTTTGCTACGCATCATTCCAGGATTACACGCCGTGATACGGCAAGATAAACATGCCGTGAATATATTATCAATATACAAGTTAACACTGCGAAGTTGGACAGCAACGCAAGTGTAAGAAATAGCGGGTGATGAGTGCAGTCTCTGAGTGAAGATCTGCTTGAAGCCCAACGCTTCCTCATCTTATACCATACGTCTCCTATCATCATAGATAGTACCGCCATTGGGTTGTGAACCCGAGACGTAGGTTGAACGACCAGTATTGTGATAACGAATAGTTCGTTCATACTGTGCATGCGTGTTCCGCACATGCTTAAAGCCAAGATGGTTCTTGTTTGTACTTCAAGATGTATCTTGCTTTGCCATCTTCGAGTTCGACATACGAACTCTCGATGACAGGGTCATTCAAGTCTTTCCTTGAATAATGACAGATGATGTGACTTATCATCTAGCGACATGTACAGTCATAGTCGACCGTACTGACGACTGTCATAATAATATATGACACGACTCGACATGACATGGGACATGGTATGACATGTCTGACAGGTATGACACGTATGACATGTATTACACATATGTCATCGGTCATGATCCTGTATGGTATGACATGTCTGACAGGTATGACACGTATGACATGTATGACACATATGTCATCGGTCATGACCCTGACAGATCTCCCCTCTTAAAAGAGTTGTGACCTCACAACGGGCATACCTTAGTATATGTCTATGATGTCTTTGTTGTTGTCGCTTCTTGCTGGTACCAGTCTTCTTACACCGATTTGAGGCGTCCCTCATGGTGTTTTTAGGATATTGGGGGGAACTGAGTCCACTTTAGTCCCTCACCTTAGGCAGGCAATAGCCTTACAGTTCTTAGGATGTAGCCCCCTTTGAATTGCGTATCGTATTGCAGAGTGACGATTCAAGGTTCAATGAATTGCGTTTCGTTATACAGATTGACGCTGGATTACTGATTGATCCACACGTATCGTGCGTCAGAGTGACGATTCAAAGTATCCGAAGTTTACGTTACGGATTATTTGCGCTAGCCGTCGACGCCTTTTGCGAACGATGATCCCACGAATTAACAATTTCTCATTAATCGAACGATACTCGGCCTTATATATACAACTGATCGACGAAAACCCTTAGGTACATGTTTCCACAGTTATTATATATTAATGCACCCAACGGGCATACCTTAGTATATGTCTATGATGTCTTTGTTGTTGTCGCTTCTTGCTGGTATCAGTCTTCTTACACCGATTTGAGGCGTCCCTCATGGTGTTTTTAGGTTATTGGGGGGAACTGAGTCCACTTTAGTCCCTCACCTTACAGTTCTCAGGATGTAGCCCCCTTTGAAGTTCGTATCGTATTTCAGAGTGACGTTTCAAGGTTCAATGAATTGCGTTTCGTGATGCAGATTGACGCAGGATTACTGATTGATCCATACGTATCGTGCGTCGGAGTGACGATTCAAAGCATCCGAAGTCTACGTTACGGATTATTTGCGCTAGCCGTCGTTCTTTGCGAACGATGATCCCACGATTTAACGATTTATAATCGCACGATTCTCGGCCTGATATAGTGCACCCAACCCTTCCTCCCCTCCTTAAACTACTTTGGAGGATCATAGGTGGCAATCGGGGAGCCCGTGTTTGTTTCCGGAGTTATTTCACCGGGGGCTTGTTTTATCGCAAAGAGAGTGGCCCTGCTTAACGGGATTGGACTTATAATCCTTACCCGGTCTGCTCACTCTGATATGGTCCAGTACGCACGCTTTGACGAACATCTATCGCGATGAGTGAGAATGGATTCGCCACGTACTAATGTGAAATTTCTTTAGTTATGTTTGTCAAGCACAACTTAGGATCACAACTCCGTCTACCTCAGTCGATATCTCCGGTAGCTTCGGATGACTGGCCAAGAATCCGATGACAAACCACGGCTTTGGCAAAGGTAGCATTTAGCAGTTTTTATTTATCCACAGATATGATATCTCGCATGTGTGCGTATCTGTGCAAGGGTATGATTTTGAACAAGGCTCACTACACCTTTAGCAAGGAAGGATCAATTTCCTGCTTCTATGCAACATAATGATAAAACATTAAGAGCAAGGTTATAGATGATCGACATGTATTAGTATATATTACAAGAAGTAAGGGCATGGGGCTTAATATAATGTTTAGCCTTCATAGGCAGCTATAATGTCTGCTGCATTGGTCAGCTCTGTGGCTTTGACCCAGGTGTCATGCTCAGGGCCGTAGCCTGCATATCGCACTAAATAGTATTTGACACCTCTAGTGAACTTATCCGAGAGTATATGTGATATCTCAAACAGTGGTTGCCCTTCTTCGGTGATCATCTGTGGCAGAGGCAAAGGTGCTTGGATCGAGTCATTGTACAGCTCTAATCTGGATACAGGCTGTACCGGATGAATACGGATATCGAGGTTTCCGAAATCTAACTCGTATGCACGCCCATGGCTAAGCACTTTGGATATGGTGAACGGCCCAATATATGGCTGCTTAAAGTGTCTGCCTGCCTCTGTCAAACCAGTCCATTGAATAAACTCGGTCCGTAAAAGAACTTTCTGCCCAACTGCAAATTGCCGAGGCATGTGAGTCTTATTGAATCTGGCTTGGCTAATTTCTGCTGCTCGGGAAATGTTGTCTACCGCGTTGGCATGAACAGCCGAGTACTGGTCAAAATGATCTCGAATAGCTCTTTGTATTGGAACAGGAGCTTCTGGCAGAATAGTGATTACCAGATCATGAGGCGAAAGTGGCTGCGCCATCGAGTCGAGATAGAATGGTGAATAACCAGTTGATGCAGAAACGGTATTGTTAATTGCAAACTCCACCAAAGGCAACTTGTCCTCCCACGAATTGTGTGAAAACAAACACACAGTGAAGCACTACAAGACAAGGTGCTACGCTCGCATATGTCAAGGTGTGAGGTGGTCTCGAGGACACTGCCTGTCTGATGCCAAGCCACTGAGCCAACACCACCGACACCTTTGTCCACTGTACTGTCGCCTGATATTGACTGGAAGTCCATGAGGTATAGAAACAGACACTGAATGATAACTGCCAGAATGGTTGCCAGGGTTAGAGCCGTGAGGTGTCGGGACCGCCTGCGGCGGCCCTCACTGTCTGCTGTTATAGTTGACCGGAATAGCTGTATTTGTGAAGCGGCATCGGGCGGCATACCCGCGAGCTGGTGAACTGGCCGTGGTCACTGTGAGGGTCTCCTGGGCCAGGTCCAGAGGAAGAGTGTCCAGCCCCAGAATCTGACCATTCCCAATCACAAGAACCACTGTTCCCATTGTTACCAGCCCAAGTGCCACCATTAGAGCCCCAATCATACAGTATCCCCGTCCCCGTGCCCTGGGCCCCTCCCCGTGGGCCCCCAGGTGACAGCAGTCTCAGTCTGTCCGCGGAGGCATCCTCCTGTCCCTCAAGCATGCTCACATCTGCCATGGCACAGCCTAGGAAGCCGAGGACAACAAGTGTGGAGACAAGGGCATGTCTGTAGAAGGGTACACCCCCCCTACCTACACCCCTACGCAGGGCAGGTCCAGTGACAGGTGGTGGAGGGTCACAATACTACCCTCCCCCTGAGCCACGGGGCTCAGGGTTGTCGTGCTCGTCCGAGGCCCCGACTAGGGACCCCGCAGACACCCCGTGTCCGCTGGCAGGGAGGTCCATAGCCGTGGCATATACTCCAGCTCCTGCGGTGACAGAACACGGGCCAGAGCTGGGGGGGAAGGGCACTACCGGAGGCGGTGCTCGTGGTACCCTCGAAGTCGTTGCGGCCGAAGCCGGCAGGGTGTCGTACCACTGGGTGGGCTGGGTGTGATCCTCACACCACAGCCTGTCCCAGTGGTCCTGCTCCCTGTCGGTGAGGCCGGGAGGAGTAACAACCTTTGAAACCCGTGAGGGAAGGGACCGCCGAAGCTCCACGGAAGGGCCGGGCTCCGGTCCAGCCACAGACTCCAGCTGTGAGCTCCAAGACCTCGGCCCCCAAGCCCTTCCTTCCTCCCGGGTCTCACTGAGATGTTGTTCGGTCATTGACTGAAACCGAAGGTCACCTGCCAACACCATGTCAGCGAACAACCCGGAGCCAGGCTCCAGGGGTGTCTCGTGTGCGAAGAGCGCTGACACGGGGTGCATACAGGTGTCCCCATGCTCGGCATCGCCCGGAGTGTCACCCGATAACGGTGGGGCATGATCCAACGTCTGTGCGGTCCCGTCTAACACCACACCTGCGTCGAGATGCGATTGAGTAGACGCAGGCTGTGGGTCACACGGTGAGCATGTGATGCTCGGGTCCGCACGGGAGTACATCCGGGAGTTGGGGGGTTATTACGATGGAAAACTGACCCTGTATTTTTGACCCTGTTTTTTGACCCTGTATTTTAAATATAGGGGTTGTATTTTAAATACAGGGGCTGTTTTTGAAATACAGCCCCTGTATTTCAGTTCAGCCCCTGTATTTTCGATTTTTATACATTTTTGAAAAAATCTCATACCCCCGGAAATATTTATATCTTGTTTCTACAAAAATACAGCCCCTGTACTTTTCAATTTGCACTCTTAAGGAGCCCCTGTATTTTTTTGTTCAGGGGCTGTATTTTTGCTTCACTCTTCGTTTTTTATACTGCTTGCAATTATATTCTCATTCCCCCCTGTACAAAAATACAGGGGCTGTATTTTCGCTCTACTTCACTTTTCTTCAGGGGCTGAACTTTTATTCAGGGGCTGAATTTTGTCTTCAGGGGCTGAGCTTTTCTTCAAGGGCTGAACTTGTATTCAGGGGCTGTTTGTAGTATACTACCCCAGGGGGTAGTATCAGGGAGTAGTATACTACCCCTTAACTTTTATTCAGGGGCTGAACTTTTATTCAGGGGCTGTATTTCATTCAAGGGCTGAACCTTTTTTCAGGGGCTGAACTTTTATTCAGGGGCTGTATTTTATTCAGGGGCTGTACTTTATTCAGGGGCTGTATTTTATTCAGGGGCTGTACTTTATTCAGCCCCTGAACTTTATTCAGGGGCTGTATTTTATGCAGCCCCTGAACTTTATTCAGGGACTGTATTTTATTCAGGCCCTGAAAATTCAATTCAAGCCCTGAAGATGCATTTTCAGGGCCTGAAAATGAATTCCAGCCCCTAAAAATGAATTTTCAGGGCTTGAATTATCATTTTCAGGCCCTGAAGTTGCATTCCAGGGCATGAACTTTCAATTCAGGGCACTTCATTGCAAGTTATGCATGCACCCCCCATCCCTCCCCCCCCGGCCCTATACTCATCTTATCTATTATTAAGTGTACTCAGGCAAGTGACGGGCATTCCTCCCAAGTAGACAACCCTCTGGAAGGGTATTCATCCTATAATTGCCGCTTAACACCGCTATTCAACCCCCCTTGCTTTCCACGGTGTGTGGCTAAGGATTGAATCAAGAAAGTTGCCTCCTTGCTTGGAATGCCCATGGCCCGCCACAAGGAAGGATCCACACAAACTTTGGGCTGCCAACCCGATACCTTTGTGTAGTCGGGGACTTGCCCACACTCTCCTTGCCACGGTCACATTTCTGAAACACGTGTTTACGTGTAACACCAACAATCCTACCCCAACATAATGCATGCCCCACACACATTTACATTTATATACATGCCTTAGTACTTACATTGCCGCCCGCCAACCTAAGCGCATCTCTCTAATCATGTTCTCTCATTAATGGGGGTGCTTTGCATATTTCGTTCTGCTTCAACGACTACTTTAGCCTTCTTAGCTGAACTGGATGTTTTAGGGTCAACTTTTCTCTTCCTTTGAAGTCTTTCTCTCGTCATTCTTAGCAAGTAGAAGATCCTGTGCGCAAAAGCAAGAAGAAGAACATTAGAAGGCCGCGCCCTCTTCACTTGCATCATCACACAACTCAAAGCAACTATGAGTGGCGACTGAGGGGCGATTGCATTGCGGCAGAGTGGCGACTAAGTGGCGCCTGAGTGGCGACTGAGTGGCGACTGAGTGGCGAATGAGTTGCGGCAGTGTGCCAGGGAACAATAGCCCGGCCAAGCCATTCGATTGGCATATTGTATTTATGCATACTGGGGCAGTGAGATGGCAATGGGCT